>VMRK01000162.1:0-100000 GCA_016801395.1 Leptodermis oblonga
AGATATAAAATTATTTGAAGGAGTGAATTTTCAGTAAAATAATTATAGAAGTGATCGTAAAACTCAAAACGGTTGAAAATGCCCCTAACAAAAATGGAAGTTACAATTCCCCCAAATTCACGTATATTCCAAACTACAATCAATGTGATTCCATCCATCAACTGAAATGGATAAAATGGACCCAATTTGGAGGGAACTGTTCCTCTGAAGTTAGCCGCCACTATGGGGCTAGTTTAGAGTGCTTTTTGAGTCTTTCCATTCATAGAAGTGACTGTATATTTACCATAACATTTGCTTTTCCGTTTGGTCTGGGGCCATGCTGACTGAAAAAGGACGCTTGCGTAAACGACATAATTGAGGCGGCTGAGCTTTTCCTTTCCGAGTGGAAAGGCAGTTTGGTTAACAAGGAAAAGGAATCAATTAGTTTCCAGAGGTTCACAAGCGAGTGAGACAATTATATGTACCATGTAGTTCTTCACATCCCCGTCGCATAATGCCCTAAATTATTTCACGTAAGGACAGTATTAGTTTAAGTGGGACAGCCGGACAGGCATGTTTTTTTCGTAGACATTTAATACATTTTCTTTACGCTTTTTTTTTAATTTAGTGTTGATTTTAACAGTAAATTTAATATATTATAATTAATTTTTATTATTTTTAATATAGTTTTTTACTATTTACCTATACTTTTTTATATTTTTAATACACTTTTTATATTATAAAATTATTTTCTAAAAACCAAAACTTAAACTTTCAGTAAAGAGCAGGCCCTTAGGCCCTGTTTGGTATCACAACTCAAACCATGATTTGAGTTTCATTTTTATTTTACCCCCAATTTGACCCCACAGTCGCTACCTTCACCAAAAGCATCTCCCGTAGCCCTTAGACTAATAGCCCATTGTACTGCTTCTTCTTTTGTTGGTTCACGCAAGACCATCGCTCATTCGATCCGACTCAGCCACTTATTGTGCCCAAATGGAACAACATGACGAGTTGGAGCTTTCGACACGAGCCAAATAAATTAATTGTGGCTTATTGGACTTATTTTTTTGAGATTTTATTCAGTCATCACATAATTGATTTAAGCTATGGAAGTTCAGCTCAACAAAATTCAAGGGGGAAAGCATGCAAATTTGGTGTTGTTTGGTTCGGATATCAAAGGCACTTAAATTCAACAAATTGCCATGCATGCATGTGCCAATGGAGTTAAAGTGCTGAAATTTAAGGGTTTTTACATCCTTAAGAATTCATTCAACAGCCCTCTAATTGAAGGCATTGAGATTTGGCTAAGAAACTTGAAAGACTAGTTAAATATTAAATGGATTAAGTGCAGCATTTGAAGAGCCTTATGTTCACAAAAGAAATCGGCCAGCAGGGTATTAATTATGCATGGGAACTCATCTAAAGGAAGGTATGTGGAAGGATTCAGCAAATAGGAAATACAGCCAAATTGGATAATGTTTCGCATGCACAAGGAACAACCAAAAGTTGGATTAATTCCATTCAGCTAATGAATAGTTCTCAAGAGTTTTAATGCTGATTTTTTGATCAGAATGCCAAGGGTCACACGAGTTAGAGTTCAGCTCTACGCATTCCATGAGTTAATGTGATTATACTCGAACCATCAATTTATTTTCTATGCTAGAATAGTCTTTTTCATTTTTCTAGAATAATCTTTCTTTGCCTATAAAAAGGCTATCTTGTAATCATTTTGAAAAAATAGTTTGGATGAAATGTAATTTGTGAGTTTGTTAACTCTAAGTTCTTTTAGAACTTATCAAGACTTCGTCTTGTGGTGTTCAAAAACTTATCGAACAATATTCGTGAGTTGTTCGTGTCGTTTCTATTCTCAACATTGCACACTCGTGGGATCGAAGTTTTTATACCAAGGTTCTGTTTCGTCCATTTGTTGGCGGGTTGAGGTTTCACCAACCAACAGAGCAACCTTTAGAACGGTCGTTTTCATTATGTTTTAGTCCATCCCCGGGCTGGATCACATCAATTGGTATCAGAGCCATCTCTAACGGTTGCTACGGTCTCTTCTCATCCACTCGATTTCCAACGTTCGGAGGCTCATGGTTCGATAGCGGGTCTTGTCACAGGATGTCAAGGTTCTTATCACTGAGTTTCTCAGGTTAGCGGATTTCAAACTTTTTCAATTTTTTTCAACTCCTTGTGGAGTATCTCTTGTAATTTCGTTTTTATTATTAAAAAAAAAAGGTCGTTCATTAAAAAAATATATATAAAAAAATTGGACGTTTCAAAAGAAAAGAAAAAGGAAGAAGGTATCTCTTGGGTGATGAAAGGTGTTGAGTTCCATTTTACTTGAGTGTCAAATTATTTGCTTTGAATATTTTGAACTCTTATAAAACATTGAAGATTGTTGTTTAAAAAGAGTTGAGAGAATGAGAATTGAAAAAGAGTTGAAAGAAAATGAGTGGGAAATTTCTGTTTTGAAACAAAAAGAAAATTTCTTGAATTCCCTATTCTTTTCTTAAATGAAAAGAATTTTCTACCCTCTAAATCTCAAGTCGGTTGCGTACCGAGCAAAGTTGCCTTAATTGTTTTGCAGGGAGGTGAACTCTTTTTGGTTCAAGTGCAAGACACGTGGCAATATCATTTGTCGTTAAATGGAACGTGAGACATTCAAAGACAAAAGAACGATGAGTGAAAGGTATATTTTGAATTCTTTTGATTCATCTTCTAAGAGGTATGCCTTGAACTCATTTCTTGATTTTAAGCGTGATAAAGACTTGTGCTATCTTGATTCTTGTTTTGTTAGTAAGTCCTTTGCATGTAAATGGAAAGTATTGGGTATATGTTTCTATCATCTTGGTTTTGCCTTGTGCGATGGATTTTTTACCCAATCTTTTGAGAACTTTTTCTCTCATCTTGATTTCAAATCTTGTGAAGAAATTTCAAATTTTAAATTCTTGGAAATTTGTTATAGCATGATTTTTCTAATTTTTGTGATGATATTCATCGAAGGGGTGAAATTTCTTTTGGAAAAGTTGTCAAAGGTGAGGAACTTGTTGTCAAAGAATTTTTGTGGAATGCTTATTCTTTTGATAGATTTTTCAATCGAGATTCTGGTTTTGAGAAGTTTCTTGATTGTGGAAAGAAAGTTTTGGGAAGGTTTTGCAAGTATAGAGGCTTCATGTTTGAAAGGATTTCAAAGCCTAAATTTTTTTGCAAGTACTTTTGTTCGTTTGAGAGTTCCTAGTTTTTTCCAAAGTACTTTGCAAAATTTTGTCAAGTTTAAGGGATTCTTGTTTTACAGGTTCAGGTCAAGTTTTCTTAGTGGTTTCGAGTGTGATTTTCTTGTGCACGAATTGATTCTTGATTTTGGAATTGTGAAAAGTGCACATGTTAAAGATGTTTTTTAAAACACTGCAGAGAGTTTTGTCATTTGTGAGCAAGTTACTAATGTTCAACCCAACCTTGAGTTTGTTAATGAATTTTTGTGATTTCTGGGTTTGACAAGTTGGAGTATGTGACATTATTCTTTTCTAAGTGTCTACATGATTTGTTGTTTGGAGATGCATCTTGTGGTCTAAAATTGCATGGTTTCTTGGCCATCAAAATTTTTAAGATGTGTTTCAAGGAAATTTCCAAGGTTTTTGGAATGGCCAAACAAAGCATTGATTTGTGTTCTCATCTTTCTAAGTTTGTGCTATGTGAGTTTACTTCATTGAATCTCGAGTTAACTTCTTTTTCTTAAGTGTGTTTGTTAACTTGGAGAGACTACAAGGGGAGTTTCACAAATCAAAGCGTAAGGAGGCAAGGCTCAGCATTGAGCAAAGGAAATGTGTCGTTGTGAACCAATTCAAAGGGAGGCGTCAAAGGCTCATCTTTGAGCATAGTTTGGAATTTGGATTTGGTTACATTTGAGGAATGACAATGTCCATAATCTTAATGTTGTAGCAGAGGGACGTTTCTTGCAATTCAAGTTGTGGAGCAAACTCAAGGCTTATTACACTTAGTACAAGATTTGAGGACAAATCTTCTTTAAGAAGAGAGAATGATGCGATCCGGCTCAGCCACTTATCCGTTTGCCCAAGTGGAACAACATGACAAGTTGGAGCTTTCGACACGAGCCAAATAAATTAATTGTGGCTTATTAGACTTATTTTTTTGAGGCCTTATTCAGTCATCACATAACTGATTGCAGCTATGGAAGTTCAGCTCAACAAAATTCAAGGGAGAAAACATGCAAATTTGGTGTTGATTGGTTTGGATATCAAAGGCACTTAAATTCAACAAATTGCCATTCATGCATGTGCCAAATTTGGCACTTAAATTCAACAAATTGCCATTCATGCATGTGCCAAATTTGCATTGGGATTTGGCTGAGAAGCTTGAAAGACTAGTTAAATATTAAATGGATTAAGTGCAGCATTTGAAGAGCCTTATGTGCACAAAAGAAATCAGCCAGCAGGGTATTAATTAAGCATGGGAACTCATCTAAAGGAAGGCATGTGGAAGGATTCAGCAAATAGGAAATACAGCCAAATTGGATGATGTTTCACACGCACAAGGAACAACCAAAAGTTGGATTGATTCCATTCAGCTAATGCATAGTTCTCAAGAGTTTTAATGCTGATTTTTTGATCAGAATGCCAAGGGTCACACGAGTTTGAGTTCAGCTCTACGCATTCCATGAGTTAATGTGATTATACTCGAACCATTTTCATTTTCCTAGAATAATCTTTCTTTGCCTATAAAAAGGCTATCTTGTAATCATTTTAAAAAAACAGCTTGGATGAAATGCAATTTGTGAGTTTGTTAACTCTAAGTTCTTTTATAACTTTTCGAACTTATGAAGATTTCGTCTTGTGGCATTCAAAAACTTATTTAACAATATTGGTGATTTGTTCGTGGCGTTTCTATACCGAGATTCTCAATATTGCACACTTGTGGGTCGAGGTTTTTATACCAAGGTTCCGTTTTGTCCATTTGTTGGGGGGTCGAGATTTCACCAACTAATGGAGCAACCCTTAGAACGGTCGTTTTCATTGTGTTTTAGTTCATCCCCGTGCTGGATCACATCAACCTCCAAGATTCGGACAGCACTCACCCATTCGAGAGTCTCATCACCAGCGTTGCTAAGGGTTCCCCGTATAAAGATGGGGCGTCAATCACCAACTCAAACCAATCTTTTGAGATCTGAAACTTTATGGGCGAGAAAAGGTGTCTGTAAACAAATGCATTTGCGGCTGATGATACTTAATATTATTTACTTATTTTTTTTTGAGAAATAAAAGTTTTACCTTTTAGATAATTAGGGTTCTGTGGCTCCACAAACATGTCCGCAGGGAAAAAGAAGAGGATTTTCAAAGGCAAAAAAAGTGGAAAGAAGAAGGTAGTTGATCTTTTTGCTAAGAAGGATTTGTATGATAGAAAGGCACCCTCAGTTTTTCAGGTTCGAAATGTGGGAAAATCACTTGTCACCAGAACTGAGGGCACTACGATTACTTAAGAAGGGCTAAAGCATGGATTATTGGAAGTTAGTTTGGCAGATCTTCCAAAGGACAAGGTGGTCGAATGTCCCAAAGAAGGTATATTTATCAAGAAAGCCTCATATTTTTATGCCTACAGATGAATTAAGTCTAAAATTTTGCATTTTTTTGCATTTTTAAGGGAAATGGTTGAAGATGGAAGGGATTAATGTTGACCATGGTGCTTCACACTTAAGAATTAGCATTCCTGAAGTACTAGGTACTGTCCAAGGGTAAGAATCGAGAGTGGTTGTTGCACCATGGAATGAAAAGTTTTGAAACTTTTGATTTCTGCTTCCAAGACATTTCTCAACATTGAAGAGATTACTGAAAAGGTTAGAGTCCCTTTGTTCAATCATTGTTCTTACTTATCTACATTATACATTTACCATAACATATCTCCTATTTAAGATGGTTGAAGAACCATTAAAATTGTTGTAAGTTGACTTGCTAATTGACTTTATTATTTCTTTCCCTTTTCCCTATTTTTTTCGTTGTTCTAAAAATGACTTGTTATTCACAACCAATGATTTATTATTGGAGCGGTAGAGTCTGTCATTCCTCGATGAATTCAGAAACTCAATGAGGCTTGTATATACAGATTGTACACACAGATCTAAGGGTACTCTTTCTTTTATTTTTTGGTGATTGAACCAAGCTTTTATATATAGACTGTACACACATACTTGTTTCACTCTTATAGATCTGTTAGTCTATTTATTTACTGATAGTGTCCTTCAAGGAATATTTGTTTTTCCATCTTGGAATTGGAAATACGTAGACTCACAGGCACAGTTACATCTCTACTTGTAGTCTTCGTATATCTGTTACTTTTGGGACTGAAAAGTATTTTTTGAATTTTATTTTAACTACAGAAAATTTGTATTGTCCACTCGATATGTAATAGTAGTACTTTATTTATCTTAACCCTATGCTTTATTGCTTCTAATCTTACCATTTTCTTGTGAACTAAACAAAACTCTGAATTCAGTCCAATGGCAACTTAGAAACAAAATGGCCTATTTAGTATTTCCTTTTGCTTTTTAAGTAGGTGTTATTGGATAAAGTTTGCTCTTCAAGCACTAGGATCATTTGCCCATCCATTAAAAATTCACTCTTTGGCTTGAAGTTAGAAATAGTTTCCTACTTGACAGGATATGAGTAGGAAATTAGACTTAGACTCGATGAATTAACTAGGAATACTTAAGGAAAATGCAGGAATTCTGCGCCACTTTAAAACATAAGCTACATATATAACAGTAGAGTAGAATGTAATTATTAACAGTTGTTGTAGGAAGGAAAATTCCATCCAATTTGTTTACTGCACGGAGGAATGATCAATGTCTTAAGTCTTCATAAAACAAAAGGACTAAGCAAGCAACCTTTTCATCAGAACTAGAAGCCTAGAACTAGATTGATCCATAGGAATATGTAAAAATGAGTTTAGTTCCTTGTCTAAACTCTAAGGAGTTGGGGAAAGTAAAGAGAAGTTCCTGACCTCTGAGTATGTCATAACCTTTATATTAAGCTCACACACTCCCGAATTTCCAAGTCCAAGAAAGGAATAGGTATTACATTTTTCTTGATTGGAATATATATAGAAAGCTAGTGGTTTCTTCTAATGGACTTTCTTATTGTTGTAGCTCATCTAATAATTAATCATGAAGCAACAAATCTTTCAAAAGAGGCGTATAGACCAAATGGCAAAAACAGGGAGTATTCATCACTTGGAAATGCACATAATGCTATTCCGGAGTACATGTTACGTGCAATGCTATTAGGTGGTATGCTGTAGGTTCAACTAATCAGTTTATGATGCTTCATTATGGTTTTATTGTGAATGTTTGGATATATATATATATATATATATATATATATATAATGTGGGTCAAGTGGGATTGAGTATTACCATTTAGTTAGGTTATTTGTCCGAAATTGAAAATTTAAGTTTATGTAAAGTGTGATTCTTATGGTTATGTAAGATACATTACATTGTTCATAATTTCATAATTATTGAGGTTTGAATATATGAAGTTTTTGTATAATTTTTTTTTTGTAAATGTAAATAGAGTAAAATGTTTTTTTTTAATTTTATTTTATAGAAGGGAAAGGATTGAGTATGAGTTTGGTGACCAGAATTTTGCTACTAGCAAATTGATCATCACAACCACAATTTTGGTCACCATTTGTGTATGAAAATGAGTTGACCAAGCAATAAGGGTGATCACATTTTTCGTCACTAATTTCCACAAATTTCATAATAAATTTAATATTTGGTGACCAGAAAATGTGGTCAGCGATCCTCTTTAGTGACCATTTTTATTTGGTCACCGAACGTCATCAAACGGTGTTAATGACTATTAAAGGAACTTTTTAGTGACCAAGTTGGTGACCAAATCAATGATTTTGGTGCCCATAAATTCAGTCACCAAAGCACAATGATTTGGTGACCAAAACTTGTTTTTTGGTGACAAAGTTGGTGACCACTCTTCTGGTCACTAAAATAGTGACCAAAAAATTTTTGGTCACCAATGGCCACTGTTTGGTGACCAAAGTCAAATCGGCGTCACCAATACCTTTAATGATGGGGCAACGGTGACCACCCGGAGACCATGATTTTTCGTCACCAAAGATGAATTTGGTCTTTGGTGACCACATAGGGATTGTCACCAAAGGCTAATTTTCTTGTAGTGGCTAGTCAAGTTGGACAACCCCTTGGTCCCTTCCCTTAGAATATGTAAGGCCTAGAAGTCTTTTAGTTTTAAACAGAGGTAAGGTCATTATGCCCCCCTCTTTTCTTTGTACTCACTTTTATTTGTCATAATAAAGGGTGTCCAGACCCACCATCCATTTAATCGACAGTTCTCCAAATATATTTATATATATATATATATGATGTGCATAAAAATAGCTAAAACCATTGGGTTTGGCCCAATCAAGACAAGGAGAGTTTAGGCACAAAAAGCCCAAGGTCCAGTTTAGGTCGGCATTAAACCGACTTAAGGAGATAGTCGAGTCAAGCTTAGGTCGGTAGTAAACCAAGCTCGGGGAGCTTAGGTCAGCAGAACTTATGTCAGGAAAGCTTAGGTCGGTTATTAACTTAGGTCGGTAAACAAGATAACCAAAGCTCGGAGAGCTTAGGTCGGGAAATCTTAGGCCAGGTCGGGAAAGTTAGGTCGGAATAACGATAACATTGATGGAAATCATTAGAGGACCAGGAGCCCATTTTGAATACATGCAGGAAGTACACAAAGCAATGATGGAAAATGAGTCCAAAGTCAGGCCATGATAGACAGGAACATAAAAGTCATCGTAAAAAAAGGAAAGCAGTTGAAAGTACAAATCATCATAGTGCAACGGACATATCAACGGTCATATCAACGGACATATCAAGGTGATGCTATAAATACTCAGTCACCAGACTCACTTCGGGTAAGCCATTCTTGAAGCTATTTTGGACACAGTCTTTTACATGCTTAAGCTATCGGTTCATACTGTTTATCATCTTCATCCTACTAACTTGATCGTCGAAGCCTATACTAGGGGGAAAAAAGCCCCGCCCACCTCTTAATTGTTCACTGCTTTCACCAGAATATTCTCCAGTCCGAATCCCTCTTTTCCCTTGCTGGTCCGAGCTATCCGACTTCCGCTGAGCTCCTGCTTCCCGGATCCGACCTCCGCTGAGCTCCTGTTTCCCAAGTCCGACCCTCATCCGAGCTCCAGAGCCTGGATTCGAGCTCCATTCTGACCCCTTCAAACCGCAAATTCACAGATTGGGCCGGAACAGTCACGATCTCATTTGGGCCAACCGGAGCGTCCTATTCCGGATATTTTTGCGTCACATCAATGTATATTTGATTAATCTATCCATTATGATTCTTTGTTTAGGGTGGAAGAGATACAGACTTACAAGTCTTATTGTACTCCTTCCATGCATCTTACTAAAAAAATATATTCTATTTTAAAAAAATAATTGGTTATATAAAAGAGTCATATTTTAAAATTTTAGTTTAAAAACTAAGCATAAGTGAAAAAATTGTGACAAATCAATTAGTTATTTGAGGGGTTATACATTTAATCCATAACAAGTTATACTTTCATATTCATATAAATATCCATGTTAATGGAACGTGAGTATATTTCAGATCTAAACCCGTTTAATGAAACTAAAAAAGTTTTATTTTCCTTGTATATATACTTTTACAAGACAAAAGAGTCACTCTAGGATTTCATATAAAAATCCATGTTAATGGAACGTGAGTATATTTCAGGTCCTAAACCCTTCTAACGAAACTATAAAAGTTTTATTTTCTTTGCATATATACTTTTACAAGACCAAATGCACTCTTTTAATAAAATGAAAAAAAAATTACTTTTCTTTGTACTTTTACTTTTACCAGTTAAAATTGATTGGAAAGTAGTTGTCGTGACTAGCAAACATAAAAATGTGAAGTAAGAAAACAGGCTTGTTAACCACATTGTTGACGTGAAAATAGAAAGTAAAAAGAGAAAGAATTTGATGATTGAGCGAGTAATGGTTGGATCTTAGGTGTTTAAAGACGAGCTAAAAACAACCAGACAATAATTGCCAGAACATGATGATGAGAATTTCGATTATTTTGAAGGACCGCATTTTTTTACTCAAAAAAAAAAAAAAAATGGACCACATTTGCAGTACTAAAACTCGTAAAAGTGTCCCAATTGATTAAGAGCCAACTTGTTATTGGATTTTTCCAGTTCAACAGATTCGATACGGATGCTTTTAGGGAGATCATTTAGTGAGATAGTATAATAGATAATTTGGCATAAATAAATTTTTGTAATTAAACCCTTGTTATGTATTACTTCATCCGTTTCATTAGAAGAATCTAATTTTAAAATGCGAGCAAACACCTCAAAATCCCCCATGTGGTTTGCGAAAGCTACACATCACCCCCCGTGCTTTTTCAAAATCCGTAAAGTAATGGAAATTACTCAATTTAACGGCGCGTGTGCATCACACGCGTCTCTTGATAGATTGATGCCAAAGTAATTGGATTTGTGACCAAAATACCCTTATCACCATCATCTTCATCTTTAATCACATTCCTTCCACATTCGTGTTCATCATCTCCAGCCTTCATCAACCTTCATCTCCAGCCTTCAGCACCCAACACATCATCTTCATCAACCTTTATCTCCCGCACCACCCCCACCAAAATCGCAAAAGAAAAGATCACAACCAACACCCAGAAACTAATTTAATTTAAAAATAAAAAATAAAAAATTCTGAAATATCACATAAACAATTAAATCTAAAAAATTAAGGGGAATTGATTTAGCCAAAAAATCTGCAAATCATGAAAGATTTTCTCCAAAAGAAAAATAGCTATGACGGCAACAAATCTGAACCGCGTCAAAAAGAAGGAGAAATCCAAATCTGAACCGCATCAATTTCGACTTCTCCGTGCGATTTCTATTTTGATGAAGACAATAGTCACCGTCGTAACTCCGCTGGTCTCAGCCATAGTCTCGGATCTGACCGTGGTTTTCTACTGCCATTTCTGTCCTACGAAACTGATCTATAGCTTCAGATCTGCAACCAGCCATTGTTGCTGCAGTCGAAGTTTGCTGTTCTCGCCATCTTCTTCCCTTATTTTTCTATTGGCCGTCTCTACTTCTTCTTCCACAGAGAAGTCAGCCACCACATGCGCTACTTCAGCTGCGACATTGCAGCACCTTGTTCTCCAATTTCCGGCTTTGGAAACCGGAAATTGCATAACCTTGGTTCTGCAATTTTCGGCTTTGGCTTCTGCAATTTTCGGCTTTTCGGCTTTGTAATTGCCGAACCCAGCTTTGCCGTCTTCATCTTCTCCGTTGCAGAAGAAGAAGAAGAAGATCAAAAAAGCTTTTATTTTGGTAATTTGGGTAATTTAAGGGTTAATGTGAGGGTAAATTGGTCAATTCACCAGCTCTCCGTTAGTTTTAGTCATATTCGTCACTTTACGGACTTCGGAAAAGCAAGGGGGTTGATGAGTAGCTTTTTTTGGTACTGGGGTGATGTGTAGTTTGTGCAAACCACAGGGAGTTTTGAGATATTTGCCCTAAAAATGCATAACATTTTATAAAGAGTAATGATATACTCAGTAACAAATCATAGCAACTTTTTAATAGCAACTCATGTGGCATGCATTCATTGTCAATTATTTGATATTAATAAAAATGTAACCAATGAATGCATGTCACATGAGTTGCTATCAAAAAGTTGCTATGATTTGTTGCTAAGACTATCATTACTCTTTTATAAATTGCAAGTTACAACATTTAAAATAATTTGTCACTATTTTTTTCAATAATATCCTTATTTTTCAAATGTCAGTTAATTGTGAACCACACATAATTATATTAGTAAGGTTTGAAAAATATAATTTTAAAAAATCAAAATTTGACTCTTCTAGTGGAACCAAAAAAAATAAATTAAATTAAAATTGAACTCTTTTAATATAATAGATCGAGGGAGGACATTGTTTAGGAAGCATGTACTGTTAAGTCGTAAAAACTTACACCCCACGCATTTGATGTACTGAGTTTAGCATCTAATGAAAACTCATATATTGTGGTCATATTATGAGAACACGTGTATCCAGTTTAGGCTATGATGCATTGTGTATTTAGTTTAATTTTTGGAGTGTCAAGTTTAGCTATTGATGTATCGCGATTATAAGTTGAATTGTTGTTGATGTGTCATATATCGAGTCTACCCTCAAGTGTATTGCAATTATGAGTTTTACTGCTAACGTATCGCGTATCAAGTTTGGCTCTCATGTATCGCGTACTGAATTTAGTTGTTGGTGTATCAGTTTAGCTGCTAATGTATCGTGGTTATGAATGTAATTGCTGAAATATCCCCGTATCAAATTTAGTTTATGGTGTATCGCGTATTTAGTTTAGCATCTAATGTATTATAGTTATGAATTTAACTGTTGAAGTATTTCATATCGAGATTAGCTTATGATCTATCACGTATAACCTCTGGTGCATCAAGTTTTAGCAGCTAATGTATGACAATTATGAGTTAAACTGATGAAGTATTGCGTATAGAGTTAAACTTTTGATGTATCGCATATCGAGTTTAGCTGCTAATTTATTGCGGTTCTGATTTTAATTCTGGAAGTATCACGTATCGAGTTTAGCCTCTGATATATCGCAGTTAGTAGTTTAGTTGCTGAAGTATTGCTTATTGAGTTTAGTCTCTAGTGTATCGAGTTTAACCTTAATTGCGATAGTATCGCAGCTATGAGTTTAACTACGAAGTATCGCATATAGAGTTTAACTTCTTATGTATTATACATTGAGTTTAACCTCTGGCATATCTTTGCTATGTAATAACATACACCTAATATTGCGGTTCATGAAAAAACACGTGTAATGAGTTTAGTTGTTGAAATATTGCACTATGGATAGTCAAAACAATAAGATAAAAGACTCTCTCATAATAATTTTATTTTTTGATATATATGTAGTGTATCATGTTATACACTTAATTTATTGGTTTCAATAGAAAAGTTTCGTTTTAAACACTAAAAATCATATTAGAAATAAGAGGTCAGAATGATTTCACTAAAGCGTTAACCCGGCCGTAATTCAATTCATGTCTTTTTTTTTTCATATCATGCTAGATTATGTATGATCGTTTCTGCAGTAAAACAAATATGCTTTGAAGGCTATTAAATTGAACCAAGAAGAAGTACGTAGAAACTTAAAAATCTAATCATCATCGATCACCAAACGTTAGGTGCCCGTTGGGAAAGATGAACATTGAAGACAAAAGGAAAACGGAAGAGAGACTGTTAAGGAAAGAAAGGGAATGTGAGAGGCTCATGGCATTAATGAATTGTTTTGGGAAAAAGGAAGAAATAAACCATGATTGTGGAAAGATGACCATATCGGGAAGTAGTACCTTTGATCTTAAAAAAGAATGGAATCAATTGCAAAGCAATAAATGCCATTGAATTGAAGCCAGTTCATCTTTCAATTTTGTTGTTTTTTCTTTTTAAATGTACAAATTTTAATTTCTTAGGAAATATACATGATATATATGGAAGAGAGGTGGGATGTTGGTCCTTCATATAACTCGATATGTAGCCTTCTATGTGATCGATACATTTTCTTGAGGTCGTCATATCTGTGAGGCATTTACATAGAGGTGTATTTATTTATTTAGAAATTTGGACTCATCCTTACATTATCCCACTTGGGTGGGGAGTCAATCCCGCAATATGCGGAATAGTGCCCAGCAGGACTATCGCCTAAGCCTCAACTCCCGAGGTGACAATTTAACCGATGATACATAACTTTTAGACAATCCTCTCTCTCTCTATATATATATATATACACATATCCAAAGTTAATTACATTTTTGTAAGTGTTTTAGCCAAAATTAAGTTGTCTAATATAAAAAGTAACGGGTAAAATGATATACTTGATCTCTTCGTTCTATTAGAAGAATTCATTTTGACAAATATATAAAATTTATTATGAATATTAAAGTACAACACATAAAATAGCTAATTTGACATCATTTATTCTATAAATATCCTTACATTTTAAGCATAACTTAATTGTAAGCCACACATGATTATATTAGTAAGGATAGGAAAATTAAAAATTTTAAAAGTTGATTCTTTTATTAGAACAAAAAAATGTTTTAAAAAGTGAACTTTTCTAATGGGACGGAAAAAGTAGTTTGGATCAAGGCAATTTGTTAAATATGTTTTAACCAAATTAATTAGCATATTAGCAGTCAATTAACAATTCTAATATTATGTAGGAATTTTTGTGTCAAATTGGTATTTTAAACTGTATTAATAACAAAAGATATTCTTTTTGTCTTAATAGAAGAGTCTATTTTATACTTTATTATAAACTAGTATAAGTTTTTATCAGTTGAAATATATAACATATAAAATAACTAATATGTCACCATTTTTTCGCTCATGCATGGCTTTTACTTTTTAATTGTGGGTTACTTATGAAAAATACAAAATGATATTTGCAAAAATATGAGTAAAGAATAAAACTTTTTTATTAAGATAAAAAAAAAAATTTTAAACAAAACTTTTTAAAGGGGATGGAAGGAGTAGCAAGCATTTTGGAGGATTATATATGTTTCTATACTAAAAGTTATTGATGCATCATGATGTCAATTAGTCATGTAATAGACAATTCATATTTATTCATATTATTAGACACAAAGCCATATAGGAATAAATGTAAAACAGATACGAGTAATACTTCCGTTTCTTTATTATTAGTGAAATTTGAAAAACAGAAGAGATGGGTTGTGAAAAGTCAAGAAAGAAACGCATAAATCGCAAAAGAGTGGTTGAATTGCATGCAAATTATTGGCAATTGAAAATGACCTAAAGTCCACATGTCTCTTCTTTATTTATTCCATTTGAAGAGCACGCATCTCATATCTGTCAGTCAATGCCGTGTCAAGCAACGAGTGATCGGGAAATGATTGCAAACTCCATCTTATCCAATTAAAAAGGTTTATAAAATTGGATAATTTTAAAGTATATTCTTTCTGTTTTACAGGAAGAATCAACTTTCATCTAATTACAACTTTCATCAATAACTAATTTGATGCTAATTATTTCATTTATATATTTACTTTTAAGGAAGAGTTAATTGTGAATCATACATAATTATATTAGGTTAAATCACTACGTTAGTCTCTTAAGTTAGGATGTTATGTCTATTTGATCCGTTAATTTGAAATTATTTCATTTTGGTCCCTTAACTTGAAAATCTATTTCAAAATTATTCTCAAATTCAAATTCTGATAATATTTGAGCTTTATTCGACTAACACATAAATTATTTCAAGTTAAATCAAGGGTGAACAAAATGATTGAATATTTATTTATTTTTTCCTTTATTGCATATTAGTGTGTGAATATTACATGTTAGCCGAAATAGTTCAAATATTGTCGGATTTTGATTTCAGGACCATTTTGAAACAAATTTTCCAGTTAAAGGACGAAAATGAATCAATTCAAATTAAGGTACAAATAAATACAACATCCCAATATAAAGAGCCAAATAGATACAACATCCTAACATAAGGAACCAACAGAGTAATTTAACCACTATACATTAATAAGGATAGGAGTAATAAAAAATTTGAAAGTAAAATTTTCCATTTAAACAAAAAATATTTTTGAAAGTAGACTATTCTAATAAAACAAAATGAGTATATCTTATTAAAAAAAATTAAAATATTCTTAGAATTTTCATCAAATTCGCATAAGAACTAAAGGGATATTTTTGTCTGAAACTTGAAGGTAATTTTTATTACTTCATACAAATTCAAAGGATCATAAAATCGATTTATCTTTGTTTTCTAAATTTTAGAGGCATTTTGACGTTTTATCAAGTATTTAGGAATATTTTGAAATTTATGCTAAGATGCGTAAAATTTCGTAATATAAACATTATTCTTTTTAACGCTTTGTGTTTCGACGACCTTGCCACCTGTTTTACCAAATGCACCATTTGTCCCTCTGCATATGTTAATTATTAATTATCACTGTTTATTATAAATTGATACTATTACTTTGAACTTTGTAGGTAAAAGTGTCAGTTGATAGTAAATGATGATGACAAATGACAATATAAATTTACAATATATATATATTTTGAAAACATAAGAAACAAAATAGAAGTAAGTATAACTAACATTAGTTAAAAATAAATTAGTTTTTATTTTTATTTTTTTAGCTTATATCTTTACTTTTTAATACTAAATTATATTAATTAATGTATGAAACGTATACAATTAAAAGAAAAACAACGGATCTTCCATTGAAAGCCAATTCAAACAAACAAACAAAAAAATCGGCAGTTGTTTTAGAATCCCAACTCTAGTGGACCAGAATATTACTCCAAGTTTAAATCCAAGTTTGAAAATAGTTTTTGATAACCAGCAGGACAACAACAAAGAAGCATGAATATAATTCATGCATGTAAGTCATGTGAGTCATGCATGTAAGTCATGTGAGTGTGACACAAATCCGATTCTCCTAGAGGATTAGGTACAAAAATCTTGTCATGGACTTAATTATAGTTTTGCACAACAAATTCCAATCTAGACAACTAAGTATGAGCCAAATTAGATTTGTCAAGTTATTGTGTTTTTTTTTTTGTTTGTTTGAGGTATCCACTAACAAGGGTAAAGATCCTTTGATCTCAACATTCTTGGGAGGTGTCTTAAAAAAAAAAAAAAAATAGTACAATTCAAGGGTCTAAAAAGTAAAAGTGGAATTTCAATTATATCCCACCACTGCTACCCATAAATTGTGTTTAAAAAATTTGCGACACTTTCTCCCAAAAATTTTGAAACCAAAAGATCTTTACCCCTCAACAAGCTACAAAACTTAACTAAAATGGTCCATCTTAGTCAAGGTTATGTTGTGCAATCAAATACTTTATTCGTCCCATTATAATGGTCCATCTTGACCAAAATACAACTTATCATAAATATCAAAGTACAATACCTAAAATAGTTAATTTGACACTATTTATTTTATTTATATTCTTACTTTTAAGAATGGATTAGTGTGCACCACACATGATTATAATAGTAAGGGTATGAAGTATACAAAAATTAAAAATAAACTCTTTTAATGAAACAAAAAATATTTTTTAAAATAAACTCTTCTACTGTAACAGAGGGAGTAATAATTAATTAATGTATGTAGTACTCTTATAAAAGATGGAAAATTCTTCATTGTCGGGATCTCTTACCCACCTGGCACACCACGTATTATTTTTAACTTCAACTACGTGAGATTGACTAAGAGTAAAAGTTAAAATCCATCGCCATCTGTTATTCTTTTAACTTTCTTTGATTATTATTAGGGGTGGTGACGGCGGTAATTAATTACAGAGACTTATAATTAGAAGAACACCTTTATGAGTTACAATAATAGACAACATTTTTTATTTTCTGTCAATAGGAGTGTTTTGAGTCATTATATTTGATGTTTGATTTTATTGAAAGAAATACAGAAAAGAAGATTAGCATTTAAACTTGTCTTGTTCCTTGGAAAAATGTATGTGAATTCTCCTCATGAGAGTTTATAGTTTTTCTGTGTATTGTCATTATTGTTTTTGCGAGTTTATATCTTTATTTATAGTGAGTCGTGTGTGATTTTAATCTTTTTTAATTCTATGTTAAAATTGTCTAATTTAGTTTACGTGTATTTTCAAAACTAATCATGAGATCGATTTCATGAGCTGAATTTTGAACGACGACTGCGTTAAGAGAAATTCATTAAATCTTCAATTTAGTCGATTTTGGGAATCCTGCAACGTGAACCTGCCATATCAATCCCTTTTTCTAGAGCTATAAGTTTTAAAATCCGAACTTTTCATGTATGCAACTCCTATTTATCTTTTAGTCATTAATTAACACAAAATTGGCAAAAGAAAGGTTTTCACTTGCATTTATTCCTAACATAGTACAAGTTCCACACAACAAGGTGAAAGTGAATAACGCTTGATGACCTTGATGTATATTATTGACAATATATATAGATATACAGAATAAAGAATATGCCTAAGAATATATATAGATATACAGAGTAAAGAATATGCCTAAGAATATAATATATATATATATGTACAGAAGACTAAATTAAGGGATACCATATAGAAAGAAAATATGTTATAATTAATTCTCTAATATGCCCCCTCAAGATGGAGCTCCGGAGGAGACACCAATCTTGACCCTTAAATCTTGGAAGCGGCTTCGTGGAAGCGGTTTGGTAAGAGCGTCGGCAAGTTGATCTGCTGAGGAAACATGAGTAACACGAAGAGCACCTGATTGAACTTGACCCCGAATAAAGTGATAGTTAATTGCCACATGTTTCATGCGCGAGTGAAAGACTGGATTAGAACAGAGATAGGTGGCACCAACATTGTCACAGTAGATAACAGGCGGTGTAGGAAGAGTGATGCCAAGTTCTGTGAGAAGGGAACAAATCCAATTGAGTTCAGAAGTAGTAGCGGCAACTGATCGATACTCAGCTTCCGTGGAGGATCGAGCAACGGTACGCTGTTTCTTGGATGACCAAGAAATAGGATGACGACCAAGATAGACAATATAGGCACTCGTTGAGGTATAGTCATCTTTGTTTCCAGCCCAATCAGCATCTTAGAAGGCATGAAGGGAAAGTGGATTTGCCTTATGAAGGAATAATCCATGAGTTAATGTGCCACATAGATATTGAAGCAGTCGTTTTGCAGCATTCCAATGTTCAGACGTCGGGCGATGCATGAATTGAGAAAGCTTGTTAACAGCAAATGCTATGTCTAGGCGAGTGAGGCAAAGATACTGTAGACTGCCGACAATTGTTCTATATTCTGTGCAGTCAGTTAGAGCTGTACCTGAATGAAGTGTGAGATTTCCATCTGTAACAAGTGGTGTAGCAACAGGTTTTGCACCAGTCATTTTTGTCCGGGCAAGAAGATCAGCGATGTAGCACCTTTGAGTAACCAGCAGAACGGATGGAGTGGTTAGAACCTCAATGCCGAGAAAATAAGACAAGGTGCCAAGATCCTTGATTGAAAATCTTTGTGCCATGAGGTCAATGTAGCGCTGAATAATATTGGTGTTGGTACCTGTGATAATAATGTCATCCACATAAACAAGTAGATATATAGTAGTGTCACCTGAGTGAAGAATGAATAGAGAAGTGTCTGCATGAGAGTTTGTGAACCCAGACTGAATGAGGAATTGGCGAAGTTCAAGGTACCAAGCCCGTGGAGCCTGCTTGAGTCCATATATAGCCTTCTTTAGTTTGCATACATGTGTTGGATTGTCTTTATCAACAAATCCTAGAGGCTGGGCCATGTAGACATCTTCGGAAAGATGGCCCTGAAGAAAGGCATTATTAACATCCAATTGTCGCAATTGCCAACCTCTACTGACTGCCAGGCTTAGAACAAGTCGTATTGTTGTCGGCTTGACAACCGGACTAAAAGTGTCATGATAATCCACTCCAGGTCGCTGATGAAAGCCTTTGGCAACTAATCTGGCTTTGTACCTGTCAATATAACCATTAGGAAGCCGTTTAATACGAAAAATCCACTTACATCCAACAAGATTCTGCAGAGAAGTAGATGGAACAAGCTTCCAAGTTCCATTCCGAACAAGAGCATCAAATTCATCATTCATAGCTTGTCTCCATTTGGGATCTTTTAGGGCTTGGGAAATAGTATGAGGCTCAATGTCGGATGGTTGAGAAATGATAGCAGTGAGATTCATCTTGGTTAGGGGTTTGTGGATGTTGTTTTTCGCTCTAGTGGTCATGGGATGGGTGTTTTGATGGGTGGGTTGCGCTATGATGGAAGCAGAAGAGGTCTCAGAAGTGTGTGGTTCTAGTGGTAAATGGTCGACCATGGTTTCTTGGCGATTAACCGAACTGTGTTCGAGTAAAGGGAGGTCTATGGGCAGGGATTGACGGTCGACTGGTGAGGAAGGGCAGTGGACTGTTTGGGTATTTGGTGACGGATGTTGACATGAGGGATCCTTTTGTGGAGGCGTATTGAGTGAGCTATTTGAAATTGGTAAGATTTGAACCGGGGGAAGCCATTTGGAAATGATATCTGGGGTGGGACGAGCTAGATGGGATTGATGAGTGCTAAAGGGAAAAGAGTTTTCAAGGAATTTGACATGACGAGAAATGTATGTTTTAGAAGTGGATAGAGCGAGACAGATATAGGCACTTTGTGTTGAAGAGTAGCCAAGAAAAACACAAGGAGTGGAACGAGAGTCAAGTTTATGTTGAGAATAAGGACGAAGCCACGGATAACATAAGCAACCAAACACCCGAAGTTTAGTGTAGTTGGGTTGAGACTCAAAGAGTTTCTCAAAAGGAGATGAAAGATGTAGTGTGGGTGTGGGCATACGGTTGATAAGGTATACAGCAGTGGCAAAGGCGTAAGTCCAATAGGTTAAAGGCATTGATGTATGAGTAAGGAGAGATAGACCAGTTTCAACAATATGGCGATGACATCGTTCAGAAAAGCCATTATGTTCTGGTGTATGAAGTGGTGTAGTAAGATGGGATATACCATTGGTGGAGAGGAAACGATCAAGGGCTTGATATTCACCACCATTATCTGAATAGAAGGTAACAATTCGGTATTTAAATTGGTTTTCGACTAATGCCTTGAAACGCACAAAGACATCATACACGTGAGATTTCCGTTTAAGGGGATAATACCAAATATATCGTGTATAATGATCAACAAAAATAAGATAGTACTGAAAACCATCAACAGAATAAACAGGGGAGGTTCATACATCAGAAAAGAGAAGTTCAAGCGGGTGGGATGAGGTTAAGGTAGAAGAAGAAAATGGAATTTTATGACTTTTATTGCATGAACAGGCATTACAATGTGTGAAGGAGGATAACGGACTAGACAATGGTAAAGGAAATTTGGAAACAATATTTTTCATAATAGTGAAGGATAGATGACCTAGTCTAGAGTGCCACTCGGACGAAGTGGTCTTGACACTGGAAAATGCAAGCAATGGTGGAGAGGAAACTGAAGGGGATGTAGTCGGCCACTCATATATGCCATCCTTAGGTTCACCCATCAAAAGGATTGCCCCCGTGTTTAGATCCTTCACCTGAAAAGCAGAGGGTGAGAATTCAATAGAAACATGGTTATGAGTGCAAAATTGATAAATCGAAATTAAGTTCTTTTTCATGGAAGGGACACAAAGGACATTTTGTAAAGTAAAGGTGCGAGAGGAAGTAGGTATAGTGGTAGAACCGGTATGGGTTATGTGAAGGGTCGAGCCATTGCCGATCATGACATCATCAGATCCTTGGTACGAGCTATGAAGAGAGAGATTGCTCAAGTCAGACATAACGTGGTGAGATGCTCCACTGTCCAGCAGCCAAGTAGGTGTAGTGTTGTTGCCCAGAATAGCATGATTGTCTCGTGGTTGCCAAGGTGTGGAGGGGCGATATCCCCGAGAGCCTTGAGGACGAGATGTTGGTGATTGTTGATTAGTGACGAGTCGAAACATCAGGCATCGTTTGGCAGTGTGTCCTTGAGTGCCGCATGCTTGACAACGACCCAAATAAGGTTTGGGTTGGCGTTGATCATGAGGAGAAAGCATAGTGGTAGGGCCTGGTTGTTGTGGATTGGTGGCTGGTGGACGCCAATGTGGACGATTCCGGAAGGCCGTGGGATTTGTCGTGGCTGGTAGGGATAGAGAAGATGGTTGAGCGGTCTGAAGAGATGCTTCTTTGTTGAGAAGTTTCTCATGAAGTTCAGCAAAAGAAATTGACGTGTCACGGGCATTAATGCATCAATGACAGATTTATACTCATCACTTAGTCCTTCTAGAACCCGATCAATAAGATCCTCATCATCAATTGGCTTCCCTAGAAGAGCAAGTTCATCGGCACGAGTCTTTATCGCCTGCATATATTCACTAATTGATTGTGAGTCCTTGTTACACCTCTTTAATTGTTCCTTCAATTGTTTAATATGACCACGAGATGGTTTGGCGTAGGTATTAGCTAAGGTTTGCCATGCATTAAGGGAAGTGGTGGTGCGGGCAATAAGCGGTTTCAGTGAAACGGAGATGACACCAAGGAGAGCGCTAAAAAGGAGACGATCCTGACGCTTCCAGGTTGTGTACGCCGGATTTGGAGATGTAACACCATTGACGGTGACGGTGGGTGGTGGTGGAGTTTGAGTGCCATCAAGGAAGTGATGAAGATCATAACCTTTAAGAAGAAACTGGATTTGAAGGCTCCAAGTGAGATAATTGGTGTATGACAATTTGGTGATATTGGAGAGATTGATTGTAAGGAGAGGATGTTGAGGATCTTGAGAATTTTGGACAGTGATAGGATCGTTGGTGGAAAAGGAAGTCGTATCGGAAGCCATTGAAGGGACTGGTAGTTTTATATATATATATATATATATATATATATATGAAGGATGCTGATCTTGGTGGTTCTGGAGAAAAAAAAGAGAGAAAAATATGCCCAGGAAGATTAGGCTCTGATACCATGAAAGTGAATAAGGCTTGATGACCTTGATGTATATTATTGACAATATATATAGATATACAGAGTAAAGAATATGCCTAAGAATATAATCTATATATGTACAGAAGACTAAATTAAGAGATACCATATAGAAAGAAAATCTGTTATAATTAATTCTCTAATACAAGGCAGCCATTATCAAAATTATATCCTTGACCCTCGTAAAATATGGACCTCGCATCAATCCTTTCATGAATTAAATCTAAAATCTTATTTGTCCGTTGTTTTTAAAAGGTTTTAACTAATTAATCCTCAAATTTGATTTTAATTTTCCTCATTTAACTAAAAGTAATTAAGCTTAATTATATTAAATTCACCCAGAAATTTTAGACACTTCCACATTTTACCCTCATTCTTTTAAGAAATAATATTTACCCTTTTTGGACACTTTTTGTCCCATAAATTAGTATTGATTACATAAACACAAATAAGCAAAGGCAAGGGGAAAAAATTTACAAAATGGGGACAAAAAATGTATTCGGAGAAAGGTGCAAAAGTGCCCAATATCCAAAGGGGCTTAATGTAATCAAGGCAATTAAATATGCAGTTAAGTATAAAAAAATAAAAAATAAAAAAAAAGAAAGAAGAAATTGTAGGACTTCTTTTTTTTTTTTTTTCTTTTTCTTTTTCCTATTACATGTGGTTTTATGAGAGAGGGGGGGAGCCCTCTTCGTTTATCCTAATTTTAGTCAAATGACCAAATGAAAAATAAATGGATGTATTAATTGGTTTTGCGTCGTTCCCTTTACATTCAACTTTTTTTTCTTTTTTTTTCCCCCTTCGTTTATATATTAAACCACAAGCAATTCTATCATTATTAGGGTACTAGGACGACCATGCCCTCTATGGAGAAAGTTGTGAAATAAGTGGCACAAGCAACCACCAGTGGAGGACCAGAACCTCAAACATTTTGAAAATGGAGATTCCAGTGTGTTTTAATGAGTTAATGGTAAGAAATCACATCAAACTTTACTTCGAGGGTAAATTATTCTTTGAACATTTAACTTTTGTAATCAACTTTCTGAACTATCAATTTGTTGAATTACAAGAAAATTTGAGATTTAATTTTAAAAATTCTTTATAAAAATACTTAATTACTCACTTAATAACAATTTTAATATATAAATTTGTAATTTTGTTGAAAAATTAGGTGAGTAGTAAGGTATTTTTATGAAAATTATTTAAAATTAAGACTAACATTATCCTATATTATAATAAATTGAGAGTTCAGAAGGTTGATTATAAAAATTAAAAATTCAGAGAGCAATTTGAGACGAAATTAAAATAGAAGTAAAATTTGAGGTAACTTTTAGGCTCTGTTCTCTTGTGGCTTTGGTAGAGAATCATCACTTTTTTTTTTCTAAAACTTTACACAAAGAAACAACTTTACTTTTTTAACAATTTAAAATTAAAATTTTAAAATTCCCTCTAAATTCCTACTCACATAAATTCAAAAAAAAACACAATCATTACACTTTTTTATCTCTCACCTACACAATTTTCCAAAAAAAACTTCCTTCCAAAAAAAAAACTTCCCTCTAATAAAATTTTCTCTACCAAAGCCACAAGAAAACAGAGCCTTACAGTTGTTTTAATATCTGCATCTATCTTCTCCACACACAGCCCCACCCATACCCAAATAATAATAAAATAATAATAAGATCTTTGCATCTAGACTCCAGTCCTATGGCCGCCGAACCCGAACGTATTCCTTCTTGGGGGACGCTCAAGGGTAGATCGAATCCCTATAAAGTGTGCGTTGCATAAAGCACAATTTCACTTTTTTTCAAGGGAAATTGTAACAACTTTTTCCCCTAACAATCCATTTACTTAGGGCTGAGAACAAATACGAACGAGTTCGAATTTAACTCGATAAAAATGTTCACGAATATAATTTTTAGCTTTGATAATAAATGAACATGAACACAAACAAAGTGTTGAAAGCTAGTTAATGTTCGTGAACAGGCTCGATTAAAATATAACTATATAATATAAATAAAATAAGTACATACAATATTAAAATTTTAAATAATACAAATAATTGAATCTTTATATATATATATATTTAAAGTAATGATAGTTTTAGTAACAAATCATAGTAACTTTTTAATAGCAACTCATGTGGCATGTATTCATTGGTTATATTTTTATTAATATCAAATAATTGGCCAATGAATGCATACCACATGAGTTGCTATCAAAAAGTTGTTATGATTTGTTGTATGTACATAGATATCAATATATGAGTTTAAATTAAATTTGATTTTTATATAAGTTGATATAATATATTAAATTAACTAAATATTACAATTTTCTGTTAGTTAATGCGAGATAGAACTCATAGGAATGTTTACGAACAAGCTCGGCTCAGCTCGATTAATAAATAAATGAACACGAACAAGATTTTAGGTTCGATAAATAAATGAACAAATCAAAACTCGGTTCGTCTCGGTTCGTTATCACCCCTAATTTGACGGTTCCTAGCTGTGGCAGAAATTATTAAATTGCAGTTACATTCAATATCACTAATTATCCATAAAAAAAACACACATATACTGTAAAACATTAAATACATTCCCAGTATACAGTAATATCAAGTCAATCAAAAATAAATAAAATTTATGCGACGGATAAATAAATAAATAAATAAAGGGTCATTTTCCCAATATGTTTTACTCTCTTCGGACTTCGTCAGAATAGATGATCCAGTATGTTCTTAAAAAGTACAAGATTCAAAACAATAGTATTATTATCACAACTTTATGGTTTTAATAATTTTTAGAATAATAATACACAACTCAATTAATTTTTATAATTTTTATATAGCAAGTGAGGTGTCATGCATTCATTGATTACACTGTTATGAAATAATTATTAATACTATATTATTGACCAATGAATGCATAACACCTAACTTGCTATATAAAAATTATAAAAATTAGTTGAATTGTGCATCATTACTCTCATGTATAATAGACACAATAAGTAGTTTTTCTTTAATCGAATATAGATACACTTATCTCATAAGTATAATTAATTATAAATTACGAGTAGTCAACTACATCAAGCTTACATTTTCTGATCAAATTTAAATTTAAAATTTAGATTGGCCCTTTAGTAATAAATTATGGAATGAAATATCAACATTTATCACAGCAAAAGGTTGTTTAGAGATATAAAAATAATGTTAATTAAACAAAAATGAGATAAGAAAACTGAGAAATACGATGAATATTATATTAGAGTTCATGTTTTTTTACAATATTGTTTTGAAAAATATTTTTTTAATATAAAAATATATTAAGATTTTAAAAATATATAATTGAATAGTAAGAATTTGTATTATAATAATTAAACGATGAAAGCAAACAGACCCTGTAAGTAGCATTGTGGATTCTACGTATTAAAATGGAGAAAATAATACCAGGGAAACAATATTATGATCCTTTTCAGAAAAAGAAAAGGAAGGTATATATGTAATGGCTTTAGTGCTTCTAGTTCAAATTTTCTTGTTATATTTTATTCAATTACAAAAAATTAAATTTACTTTGTCACTCCAGAACTATTAAAAGTGGTCAGTGGTAAAGTAAATTTTACTTTCTTATAATTAGACAGAATAATACATAAAAACTAATTGTTTGAAAGTGGATTTATACAATGCCATTTGTTTCTATAAGTAATATTAAGTGATACTCTTGTCTTGTAGTACTTATCAAGCATGAGATTAACATTACTATCAAACCAAAAAACTGATACTATAAATAATGCGCGTGATATTAATAAATTTAAGAATGTACGGTTGAAACAAAAGTGATGTATGTAAATTACACGAGTAATATTTAAGTTTGAGAACGTAATCATGTGATACTTGTCAAACATTAGAGTTGTATTCATGAACCAAAAAATGATACCCGTAAGTAATACTAATGATAATGTCAAGTATAAAAGTGTTACTTTATAACCAAAAAGTATTATCAGTAAAATAAAACTTTTATTACACGAAAATTTACATTATATTTGTCAAATTTCAAGATGATTATTCATCCTGAAAACATGCATGACATCTTTGAAAATAGAGACTTTATTATTTAAAGTTGCAGTTATTAAAACAATTATATAAAAGACGGTGGATTAATTTAGGATGATTAATTCAACCAAGCCCTTGCCGGTTGTGACCTGGTCGATTAGGATTTGAAGGCTACAAATTCACTTGGGGGAGAAACATTCTTCATCCAAACACATGCAGTCCCCATCGACTGTTCAACAACTATTTAGCCACATGACAGATCAGGTCAGATCATACCCCTATACTACTTACTGAAAAAAAAAAAGGCATGATATTTGCAGCTACGGAATCGATATTTGCAGCGACATTTTTGCGTGAAAAGACCGAAATGCCCTTGGGGTAAAAAAAATTTTAAAAAAATTAAATTTTCCAATGTGCTGGAAAAATTAAAAAAAAAAAATGGTCGCTGCAAAACCATCGCCGGCCGACGGCGATGGTTTTATACAAAACCGTCGCCGGCGACCGGCGATGGTCCCCCCCCACCCTTAAAGATGAGATTTTTGATATTTGCAGCGACCACCAGGCGGATCTTCCCTATTCCGGTAAAAAATTTCACAAATTTGACAAAACTACTAATAAATTCGGACATAATACAAGTAAAATAATTAATAAAACTACATAAAAGAAAGAAAAAAAAAAAAAAAACCAAAGAAAAAAACCACGCCGGCGACACTTTTGCAAAAGTGTTGCCGCCGACCGGCGACACTTTAGTTTTTTTCTTTGGTTTTTTTTTTTTCCTTCTTTTATGTAGTTTTATTAATTATTTTACTTGTATTATGTCCGAATTTATTAGTAGTTTTGTCAAAATTGTGAAATTTTTTACCGGAATGGGGAAGATCCGCCCGGTGGTCGCTGCAAATATCAAAAATCTCATCTTTAAGGGGAGGGGGGGACCATCGCCGGTCGCCCAAAACCATCGCGGGGCGACAGCGATGGTTTTGTAGAAAACCATCTCCGGGCGATGGTTTTCTACAAAACCATCGCCGGAGACCGGCGATGGTTTTATACAAAGATAAACCATCGCCGTCGCCCGGTGATGGTTTTGCAGCGACCATTTTTTTTTTAAAAAAATTTTTCCAACACATTGGAAAATTTAATTTTTTTAAAATTTTTTTTACCCCAAGGGCATTTCTGTCTTTTCACGCAAAAATGTCGCTGCAAATATCGATTCCGTCGCTGCAAATATCAATTCCGAAAAAAAATCCGATTATAACTTCTCTAAATTTTTAAAAAAAGAAAAAGAAACCCGAACCTAAAAAAATTTATTAAAAAACTGAAAAAAAAACACAAATTAATTGCATGTATGGACCCGTTTCACAAAAGACTCCCTGATAAATGGAAAATTTGAATAGAAAATATGCTATACCTTACTTAAATAAAGTTATAATCTTTTCGTCTCACTCAAAGTCTACTTTGAAAAATGTACAACTTATTATATGTTATACAATACCTAAAATGAATAATTTAACACTATATTTGAATCACACATTAATATATTAATAAGGGTATGTATTGTAAACAAATTCAAAATAACTCTTTAAATGAGATAAGAATTTTTGTTTTGAAAGTGGACTCTTTGAGTCGGAAGAGTGTATATATGATCCTCAATTGCTTAACAAACAAACAAACAAACAAAAAAAAAAAAAAAGAAAAGAAAAGAAAAGCTTTTGAATGAATAAAATTAAGGGATTAGTACACATCATTAGGGGTGATAACGAGCCGAGCCGAGTTTTGACGTGTTCATTTATTGTTCATTTATTTATCGAGTTTAAAATCTTGTTCATGTTCGTTTATTTATTAATCGAGCCGAGCCGATCCGGCCGAGCCGAGCTTTGACGTGTTCATGTTCGTTTATTTATTAATCGAGCCGAGCCGAGCTTGTTCATGTTCGTTCTCAGCCCTAAATGTCATGCTCATCTATTTATAAGGAATTTTCCTCTCAAATCTTCTCTCATTTTCGATGTGAGATTGGGTGAAATTCACTTCAAAATTGTTCATTTCTGATGTGAGATTGGGTGAAATTCACTTCAAAATAGTTCATTTCCGATGTGAGATTAGGTGAAATTCACCTCAAAATTGTGAAATAAAATAAATTTGGCCTTAGGAAGATTTGAACCCTAGTTCCCTTGTTTCTTCTTTTGACGTCTTACCACTGCACCAAATTTATTTTCATGTTATATGTATGAATGATAAATTATATATGTATTTTATCCTTCTTAAAAATTGTTTTTTATTATCAAGCTGTTCACGAACGTAATCGAGCCGAGCTCCCTTTTGTTCATTTATTGTTCGTTTATTAATCGAGTCTAAAATTTTATTCGTGTTCGTTTATTAATAAATAAACGATCTCGAACCGAGCTTTTAACGAGTGGATCCCGAGCTTGTTCGTGAACGTTCGTGTTCGTTCTCAGCCCTACACATCATGTTTCATGATCCGACTTAATTAATTATATAATTAATAGTAACATGGCCACTTGTATTATCTGTATAGCAGCCTGCAGCCCCTAACGCCCTACTGTTTATCTCCATCAATAGCTACAAATCTTGGTCGCTGATCCTTTTCTTTTCTTTTTTTTCTCTTTTTTCTTGACTTGCTTTTTTTTTTTTTTTAATATATATATAAATAATATCAATCAATCAAGAATCCAAGACTTGATGGCAGTCATTATCGAGTAATAGAGCATCTTCACTGATCAATGAATTTCGCGCCTTGTATGGATTAGATTAGAAGACCCTAACTACTCCGCTTTAGACAAAATCGTGCAAATTTTGCTACAAAAGAACCAGACATTATTGGTGACAGTAGGAAGATCGAAAGTAACTCAACAGCTAAAAATATTTATTGAATTTCATTTAATTCAATTTCATCCATAAATACTAAACGTACAGCTTGGTATTAGCTAGATTTTGTTGATGGACAATTTGAAAACGTAATGCTATAGAAGCCTACATTCAGTACAAATGCCAGAGTTCAACCATTTTACGAGAAAAAGTAACAATTTCGACTCAGAATTATCTATTGAAAATATTATGTTTAATTTAGTAAAATGATATTAGGATAAGGTGATTAGGTTTCTCTTGACCTCGATTGGGTTTTTTTTTTAAATTTTAATAAAGGGTTCCTAAACCTCACAACTATTTAATTGGTTATTACCCGAAAAGGGAAAATTTAGTAAAATGACATCACTGCATTTTAAAATAACGTAATTTCACCTTAAAACGATACCGTTTCACTAATTTGACATAATTAATTAGACACAATATTTTGGATATATATAATATAATTGCCTCTCAACCAATTTCATCTCCAGTTGTCAAATTGTGAATGCATGGCATTTAAAATATGCGATTTCATATTCATAGAAGGTACGTAGAAGGAGCCAAACTCGATTCTCATTTGTTAATCTTGAGTATTAAAACGGAATCATGCATAAAAAAATTAGTATTATTCATTTAAATAGCTTGCGCCTGCTCTTCCAATTCCTGCTACAGCATCTTTGGACATTTAAGTAATGTAGCAGGTGACTAGCTCTTAGCATAAAAACATTGAAATTTCAAACTTTAATATAAAATTATTAATATGTCTAAGCTGAAAAATCAAAGCCATCAAACTATTGCCTTACCTTTTACATATTTTCACCCAGCTGGAGGCAGATGCTACGTACATTATTATTGAACCCAAAAGAATAATAATAATAACGTAAACAAAATGTACAATTATCAAAAGATAAAAAGAAATTGAATTGGTCCCTATTTGACAGCTCTGCTCTAACTACTATTTGCTTCGACTTTGTGTTATATATATTTGTCACTTTGGAGGAAAAGATTGTCACCTCTCAACCAAAGCACTCACAGCAGTGCAGTGCTGGCCATTCCCAACTGCTCCCCCTATTTTCTTTCTTTATTTGGTCGGATTCAAATTTTCAAGGCTTCTTCTGCATTGGCCGCCGGTTTTGGAGATTTTTCTGGCCGGAAATGATGGGGTTTGGCGGCGGCCCCGGGAGGGGTCGTCTGGTGATGGTGGCATTAGCCATGTTGGCTGTGTCATTGGTCTCAGCAGACCCTTATGTTTATTCTTCTCCACCCCCTCCTTATGAGTACAAGTCTCCACCCCCACCCCCACCCAAGCATTCTCCTCCACCACCTTATGAATACAAATCTCCACCACCACCAGTCCATTCTCCTCCACCACCTTATGAGTATAAATCTCCACCGCCACCAGTGCATTCTCCTCCTCCACCTTATGAGTACAAATCTCCACCACCACCTGTGCATTCTCCTCCACCACCTTATGAGTATAAGTCTCCACCACCTCCTAAGCATTCTCCTTCTCCACCTTACGAGTACAAATCTCCACCACCTCCGGTGCATTCTCCTCCACCACCCTACGAATACAAATCTCCACCACCTCCGGTGTATTCTCCTCCTCCACCCTACGAATACAAATCTCCCCCACCTCCGGTGTATTCTCCACCTCCACCATACGAATACAAGTCTCCACCACCACCGGTACATTCTCCTCCTCCGCCATATGAGTATAAGTCTCCACCACCGCCGGTGCATTCTCTACCACCTCCTTATGAGTATAAGTCTCCTCCACCTCCAGTGCATTCTCCTCCTCCACCATATGAGTATAAGTCACCACCACCTCCTGTGCATTCACCACCTGCACCATATGAGTACAAGTCACCACCACCTCCGGTGCATTCTCCACCTCCACCATACGAGTACAAGTCACCACCACCTCCGGTGCATTCTCCACCTCCACCATATGAGTACAAGTCACCACCCCCACCACCATATTACTACCACTCACCCCCACCACCAGTGAAGTCTCCTCCATATTATTACCACTCCCCACCACCACCAGTGAAGTCTCCTCCGCCCCCGTACCATTATACTTCTCCTCCACCTCCAAAGAAATATCCACCACCTTACTACTACCATTCCCCACCACCACCGGTGAAATCCCCACCACCACCATACTACTACACTTCTCCCCCACCTCCAGAGGAGTCTCCACCGCCACCCTACCACTACACCTCCCCTCCACCACCCAAGAAATCTCCTCCACCACCCTACTACTACGTTTCTCCTCCCCCACCTAAAAAATCTCCACCACCCCCATACTATTATGTTTCTCCTCCACCACCCAAGAAATCTCCACCGCCGCCATACTACTATGTGTCTCCCCCACCCCCTAAGAAATCTCCACCACCACCCTACTACTATGTATCTCCTCCCCCACCTAAAAAATCTCCACCACCGCCATACTACTATGTCTCTCCCCCACCGCCGAAGAAATCTCCACCACCGCCATATTACTATGTGTCTCCCCCACCCCCCAAGAAATCTCCACCACCACCCTACTACTATGTATCTCCACCCCCACCTAAAAAATCACCACCACCGCCATACTACTATGTTTCTCCTCCACCACCCAAGAAATCTCCACCACCACCCTACTACTATGTTTCTCCCCCGCCACCAAAGAAATTGCCACCACCACCGTACTACTATGTTTCTCCCCCACCACCAAAGAAATCACCACCACCTCCGTACTCCTATGTTTCTCCCCCACCACCAAAGAAATCTCCACCACCACCGTACTACTATGTTTCTCCACCGCCACCCAAGAAATCTCCTCCACCTCCGTACTACTATGTTTCTCCACCGCCACCCAAGAAATCTCCACCACCACCCTATTCCTACACCTCGCCGCCACCACCGAAGAAGTCTCCTCCTGCTCCGTATTACTACACTTCTCCTCCACCACCCAAGAAATCTCCACCTGCACCATATTATTACACCTCTCCACCACCACCGAAGAAGTCTCCTCCTGCTCCTTACTACTACACTTCTCCTCCACCACCGAAGAAATCTCCACCGGCACCATACTACTACACATCACCACCACCACCCCCAACTCCTTACCACCCTCACTCTAAGGTGATTAAGGTAGTCGGAAAAGTTTACTGCTACAGATGCTATGACTGGGACTACCCTAAGAAATCCCATGACAAGAAACACCTCAAAGGTACGTCTTTCAACTTCATATTTCATTCAAGCCTGAATTTGGTTACCATGCAAAATTGGTTCCCAAAAAAAAAAGAAAAATAATTTAAAAAACCGCACCATTTTTTTAAAAAAATTTTAAACAATTTATCTTGTTTAAACAACGCCAGTTGCAATCTTGATTGGTTAGTGAAAGCATATATGGAACAGGGATTGGAATCTTTGTCACAAAAATTAGAAAACGACTAGCATGAGCCAAGGGAAATTATTTTTGTTTGTGTATGTTAACTAATTATTGCTCTAATCATGTAATCAATAGGACACGATTAGTTATTGATATCTGACGTTAAGATTAATTACTTGGATATGTGGCTAATTTTTTATGTCGAAAATCACTGTTTCTCAACTTTTTTATTTTAATTTTTATTGGTTTACAGAGAAAGGCATCTTTGAATTTTCATGATTTTTAAAGTCAATAAAATAACACGTGATACAAACATACGAAATTATTCTTCACGGAAGGGACAAAATACCATTATTTTATGTTTCATTTGTCGTGGTTAGTACAATTATTAATGTTAATTTGCCCTATCGGTGCTAACTGCTTGACGTGTTGGTCTAAACACTCCAAACTTCCAAATTAGTATGTTACGGTTACAACCATAGTTGTAGGGAAGTCCAGTATTGACTGGGTTTTACTGTTATCCTATTGTTGCTGATTTTACTAATTCTGTTTAGTATTTCCGTTAGAAGCAGGACCATTATAAATAGGCCTGCACTTCCATGAAATAATTTGTTAATTTTATTTGTGAAAAAGAACTACAAATGTCATTGCAAAAAATTTAGAAACTAATTTTACCACCCGATCAACATTATATATGTCAATTCTCTGTTTTATGTAAAGAGTTAAATTTTGATTTGTACTTCTTCTTATTGATAAACAAATATTTTGTTTTAGGAGTATATCTTTTCGTGTTTGACTAATGGAAAATTTCAAATTGCCTTTTCACAGGAGCTATTGTAGAAGTGACATGCTGGGCAGGCAAGAAGGAAATTGTCGCCTATGGTAAAACTAAGATCAATGGAAAGTACAGTGTCACCCTCGAAGGATATGACTATGAAAAGTATGGGGCAGAGGCATGCAAGGCAAAGCTTCACAAGGCACCAAAGGATTCAAAATGCAACATCCCTACCGACCTCCACTGGGGCATAAAGGGTGCTAAACTCAAAGTCAAGTCCAAGACCGAAGAGGAGATTGTGCTCTATGCAAAACCATTTGCTTATGCTTCCAAGACTCCATATGAAGAATGTGAGAAGCCTAAGCCTACCCCTACTCCTTACTATTACAAATCTCCACCACCCCCACCACCAACTTATGTCTACAAATCACCCCCACCTCCTCCTTATGTTTACAAGTCACCACCGCCTCCGGTCAAATCTCCACCACCGCCATACTACTACCACTCCCCACCACCTCCCGTAAAGTCTCCACCACCGCCTTACTACTATCAATCTCCTCCACCTCCAGTCAAATCTCCACCTCCACCTTATTACTATAAGTCACCACCACCACCGGACAAATCACCACCACCACCATACTACTACAAGTCCCCTCCACCTCCCTCACCGTCTCCACCTCCTCCATACTACTACAAGTCCCCACCACCACCATCGCCATCTCCTCCTCCACCCTATTATTACAAGTCTCCTCCACCACCTTCCCCTTCACCTCCACCACCATACTACTACAAATCTCCTCCACCACCCTCACCCTCGCCACCACCTCCATACTACTACAAGTCACCACCACCTCCATCTCCATCCCCCCCACCACCCTACTACTACAAATCTCCTCCACCTTCACCCTCGCCACCACCTCCGTACTACTACCAGTCACCACCACCTCCATCTCCATCACCCCCACCACCCTACTACTACAAATCTCCCCCACCACCTTCCCCCTCACCACCACCTCCATACTACTACAAGTCACCACCACCTCCATCTCCATCACCTCCGCCACCCTACCACTACAAATCTCCCCCACCACCATCACCATCTCCTCCACCAACATACTATTACAAGTCCCCACCACCTCCGTCTCCATCTCCCCCACCTCCCTATGTCTACAAGTCCCCTCCTCCCCCTGTAAAGTCACCTCCACCGCCGCCAGTTTACACTTACGCTTCTCCACCGCCCCCAATTCACTACTGAGATCCAACAGCTTCATTTCATTCCATGTTCAACAAAGTAAGTCATGATTTCATTACTCATTGTTTGATATAGCTGTTCAAGAGATCAAATAATCATAAACTAAATATCCATTTCCTGTTTTCACAGTTTCCCATTTCAGTAGAAGAATAAAGGAAGGCCACTTGGGAAGAAGCTATGGCCTTCAAACTTTGAAGAGCTCTAGAGCATCCAATAAGGTCTTCAAAATGGAACTCAAAGGCTTGAAACTCTACCCCACGGACCAGTTTGCTTCTTCTCTGGTGGCCCTCTTGCGTATTAGCATACTCATCACAGCATCTTCGAGTGGAAATAGTGTCCTCAAAGATTGGTTTGTTTTATAGAAATTCCTCATATATGAGTGAGATTGAATGTGTATTCGTCAAATTAGAGTTGGTTATTACTACATAAATACAGGATGGTAAGTGATTCATGTAATTAGTGCACGCTGTCCTGTTTTGTTTCTTCAATGCTTGATGTGCTTTGTGCACTGCACAATTGTGAGCAATAAAACACGTTTTCGTCCAAATTTCATCTTGAAAGTTTCCCCTGTCCACTTTGATCCCAGGCAGCAATTATAGCATTTGAGTACTCACAAAACTGCAGCCAATAAAATTAGCAATATACATTAGGAAATCATAGCATAGTGTTGAATTCAACTGCCAGCAAATACTTAAGTAAACAGCAACCCAACTAACATTCCTATTCAATTTTCAGAAGCCCAGCGCTCCGATCAACAATGAGCAAATGACACTTACCCCCGTACAATGCCCCTATGACAGTTACCCCATATATTTAAAAATACACAGTTACTCACTTATATTTATTGTAAAACAGTCACTTTGACAACAAAAAAAAAGAAAAAAGAAAAAAAGAAGCAGAACTACCAGCTTAATTTTAAAATGTATGAAATACTAGAATTAAGCCTATAGCCTAGCTTCATCCTCGATTGTCAGACACCTGCCCACCACCCTCACTTGCCGAAACCCTAAGCCTTCAGTTGCATTCTTTTTTCCATTCGAATAGCATGTTCTTTATTTCTCAATTGTTTGGTATTGCACTGAGTTTCAAATGTATGATATGTTTTTATGTTTGAAAGATTACTTTAGAAACAAATTGTATGACGTCATCAATCTTTGGTAGCTCACTTGCATTATGTAACGTTTTCATGTCACTTGCTGTCAATTCTGTATTCTCCGGACCAAGAGACAGTTTAATCAATAAATAAAGGAAGTAAGTATGTATTTTAAAATATAGGGGTAGCTGTCATAGGGAGTATTATATAGGGGGTAAGTGTCATTTGCCCATAAACAATTTACTACTCAAATAATAAGTGCAGTACAAGCACACTAGAAAGTAAACAACCAATGAAACTATGCCGATATTCTACTTCACATTGCATTCCACTGGTAGAAAAAATGTAAATTGGCACTGGAACAAGTGTACCTTCTCTGTTATAGCTTCACATAGATGGCCTATTTCGTGTATTTTAGCTGCTCCAGACTCCTTCACTGTGTTAATTCTTGTATTTATGCCATCTGCCTGGTAAATGAAGGAGAAGGCTTCAAACCAGAATCACCATTTACATGAGTACTATCAGCATAAACATAAGCTTGTACCTCCATGACCACGGCTTCCACCTGCTTTTGTCTTGTTTGCAGATCATTCCTCCTTGCTTCCACTTCTAACCTGACATTGTTTAGTTCTTTGTTAACCTGCTCACGGTTCTGGACTCTTTCATACTCAAGCTGCCTCTTCACTTCATCCAATTGGTCCACTGACCAAGAGACTCATCATGTCAGCTGGATTCAATAAACTATCAACAAAAGGGAATGTAAGCAAATGACAGTGAAGCAACCTTTTGCTTGCAGTCCAACCAATTTAGCCTCAAGTGATTTGTTTAAGACATCTTGATCACTCATTTTGGCTTTGAGATCTTTAAGATCCTTTTCGATTGTTTTAGCTGAGTTCACCCGTTGAACAATCCAGAGTCAAAACTATAATTTCAATCACAAAAATGGTAAAGCTGTTAAGAGGATTTCATGAGACAGACTGAAGCAGAGCAATGAACACAAGGGAGAAAGTGTCCAAAAGAGGTATAAAATCATTCAAATGTAGATAAAACACCAGAATATGAAAGGCACACAAATGTCCAGTTAATATGCCCAAGTTTCTATAAATTATCCTTCAAATGAATGACGAACATAAACAAAGTCGAAAGGCACAAGAAGAAAGAAGTTGTAAGACAACAGCATGATCCAACAGAAACTAGGAAAACTGCAATCTTCAAGTTTCCATACAAGAATCAATAGTATCTGATAAAAACAAGAAGCCTTGATCAGAGAAATAAAATCAAACCATTCGGGAAAGAAAAAAACCTGATCTTGTTTAGCCTTCATCTGAACCAATTGTTTGGATAGTTTTGTGGAAGCCTGAGGACATGAAACAGCAGAGACATTATAAAGTACATTCAAGCTCCAGTGAAATCAATGTATTTTCTATGAAACCAAGGCACAAACATGATACAGAAAATGATATGAAAAATAATTATAATTGCTATAACTGATAATATTGCTTAATCATCTCAACAAATTTAAACTCCATATGTGCAATTAGTATACTGTGTGAAATGAAGGCATGATCATGATATTTAAAAAGAAATGGGAAAATTTTTAAGTGCTATAATTGATACCATTGTTTAACATCTTAGCGAATTCAATCAACTATGACTATGAGTGTTAGATAGTATACTTAATGCCCAAATATCCTGTATATATTTTTTCCAAGCTACCTCCTGTAGGTACCACATATGCCCAAGGGGACCATATGAAAGAATAATCAACGGAAGTTACAAGGTCAACCGGTAATCGAAGATCAGAAGGCATAAAAATGAAGGTCAGACATTTGAATTATTTTGTTTCAGAAAAGAAAAATGGAGTACAATTTATGTTGATGGATAATGTGGTAGAATCATCTATGCTACCGTTGGAGACACAGATAAACAAATATTATTTTCATTAATAAGTAGAAAGCAAAAAGAGCAACTAAATTTTCAACCCTTTGCTAGTATAAAAAGAGTGAGCTGGTAGTATCTTAAACTACCTTTATATAAATCTCAAGGCCAGCAGCTTTATCATGAAAAGATTGCATTGCTACTCTCTCAGCATTCCTGGCTTCAACTTTAATTAATTTTTTCTCATCAAGTGCCCTCTGTAATATCAACAGGGAAACAAGCTGTAAATTACAAAGCAACAAGGAGAAGTTGGAAACAAAAAGGTCAGAGTAGCAGGCATCCAATTCCATGTTAATAGTACTCCGGATTCCGGAAAACAGAAAAGTCATCACTTGAAAAGACAAGAAAATTATATACATATATGTGTGTGTGTGTGTGTGTGTGTGTCAATTTAAATGAATTTAATTTTCTTTGGTTACAACTTCCAAAAGACTTCTTAACAGTGGACAGGAATATGATAAATATCTACTCTAGCAAAAGTGTGTCATCAAAATTGTAGTAATTTTTTATTTTCTCATCAAGACAAAAGTTGAAATTTCAAACAAATCTGATGGCTAATACAATGTAACCATTTAAACCTATGACATTAGAATGCACCCAAAAAGCGAAAAACAAAAACCATATTTGAGCGAATATAGACAGCAACCAAAGTGTGGCCATTGCAATCATTGTTGATTTGAATCTATCAATTACTTCAAAACTGCAATTTAATTCAGAAAATGTGTGACGAATCTAACAACAACAGCAGCAACAAAGCATTTTTTCATTATGTGAGGTCAGCTATATGGATCATATGACATCGTGTACGGTCCAGAAACATTGGTTCATATATATTCAATATAACATGTCTTGTTTTAAATTTGTTTTCCAATTCTTTTTAGATATTCCTCTACCCCTTTTTAGGTCTCACCCAAAATATGCAAGACTAACAATGCAAAGCAAATTTATGAGTTTTACTTTAAAAATTATTGATAATGATAATAATTAGTTGACATACATTGCTTGATACTCTCACCTTTTTTTCAAAAATATATGTTCCAAAAATCACATTTTTATTCCTGGAATAAGATCCCTTTTGAAAATTTTAATACAAAAAATCTATAAAGTTACAATTTTACCTCTTATCTTATCTTTCTCAAATCTTATGATAATAATTGTACTTTTTCATTTTTCAAAAGTAATGAAGGATAAATTAGGTAATTTACTTATTTTCCCAATATCATTTGAGACACTCAAAAAGAACAAAAGGAGTGCAGTATATTTTTTAACTTATATGACCTGTTGGAACTATTTGATTAAACATTTAATTATAAACATAATTATTGGTTGGCCCCTCCAATAAGCTAACCCAAGCTCTGTCAGGCCTACAATCTTGGTATTAACTATAAAGAATGAAAAATAAGCTATATGCTAGAAAGACAGGAATGTCTAACAACCAGATATATAAAATTTTATAGACAATACCTGAAGCTTATCTGGTGACTGAACAATTTTAGAGTGTAAACTGTCATTCTCTTGACACATTGTATCAGTGCAAACTCGGCATTTTGAATCTGAGAAATAACCAATGAAGAAGAAAAACGACCACATGGATTCAGCCAAAGCAAAAGCCCTAGTACTAATATCAACACATCAATGAAGGGAAATGATCCTAGTAAGTATGAAATATGCTAGCCTAGTAACAGTGTTACCTTTTCAATCTTTTTTTTCTCCCATACTAGGTTGATTTTCTATAAATTAAAAAAAAAAAAGCAGTTGTAGAGAAAATAGCCACTAAATAGACATATTCAATTAAAAAAAAAAAAGGATAAAGTACAACTAACCCTCTCGTGGTTTGATAAATAGACAACTTACTCCCTCGTGGTTTGAAAGTACCCCATGTGGTTTGAAAATAGACAACTTACCCCACGTGTTTGAAAATAGACAATTTACCCCCCTATGGTTTGAAATGGATAACTTACCCCTGCATCACACAGTTTGGAAATGGATTAAAATAGAAAGGGTAAGTTGTCCCTTTTCAAACCATTGGGGGGTAAGTTGTCCATTTTCTAACCATATAGAGGTAAGTTGCCTATTTTCAAACCACATGAGGGTAAGTTGTCCACTTTCAAACCACGAGTGAGTAAGTTGTCTATTTATAAAACCACGAAGGGTAAATTGTACTTTACCCAAAAAAATAAAACCAATTATGATGGTGTAAGATGCTATCTAGGGAAGAAAAAAAAAAAAAAAGAATTATCTTTCTTACATAAAAAATGAAAAACTTTATGTTTGACGCATGATCTTCTGCAATAATTTATCAGTTGTCAAATGTAGCTTCTACTTTTCACAGAACTAAGAAACTTATATCAGCAGGTTCTAGGTGATTGAGACAGTTACAGACCTTCTCATCCATCTCCTTAACCTTCTCCTTCATCTTTCTCACATTAACCTTCAATGACATCTGGTGATTGTTAAGACTGTGAATGGTTTGCCGTAATTCTCTGACTTTAGCATCAATTTCTTGAACCAGTGGCATATCACTTTCCCTCAATTGATTGCACTCTGAAATCTCTTCATTTAACTGCAAAGAAGATTCTGTGATTCCAATATAGTTTTGTATTCAGTACATCAAGCAAAGGAATTCAAGATGCATACTTAGACAATCGACCCTCATAGTCTAGCTTCTGCTCTTCAAGGGGGGTTAACTCATCCACAACCGGTCTGAGTTGATTCAGCTTCTCCTCTCTACATAATGCTTAGAACTTCAGAAAAAATTGCATAGTCTTTCCTAAGGGCATCTCATGACCACATATACCAAAACTAACAAATTCTTACATTTTTGCAATTCCCCTCCCCAAAACCCCAGAGCAGTAAGTATTGCGCTTACATGCAAAAATAAGCTGCATTCACTGCTAAGATATTACTAGTAATTGTGTGAGAAAGGTTAACAACTTTCTCAGGTACCTGTGAAGGCAATAATTGAGCACTGCACTGAGAAATATCTCAGTACGATCAGGTTCAGGCGCAATCAAGTCCTTCAAAGTGAACATTAAGGGGCATTCCAGAGCAGCCATGAGCTCTCTGACTTTATCTAACAAGTCTGTGAACCGAACCGACTCCAAGTGGTGGTCTGGATTCTCAAGCCGATCCAGGGCCTCAAAATCCAATTGGTCATGATCCTCCCTATAAAGAGTCATTTTCAAAATTACATTTGAGATAGGGTTAGTGTTTTGTTTTGGGGGGGAGGGGAAAGAAGGAAACGCAGAAGGACTAACGGGAGAATGGCGATGTGGAGGAGCAGAGCAGTGTAGAGGCTAGTGATGAAGTCGGAGTTGGGGCGGAGTAGGTCTGCATTGGAGACCTTGGCGATTTGAAAATCAGCGAGTCAGCCCACAATCTCTTGCCGTGGAAGTCTCGGGTAGTCATTTCCTGACATAGTCCTTGCTGTTAATGGATGCTGTTACACCCAGTCACACAGTAAAGAGGTTGCCAGAAAGAGGCGGAGCTACATATAATCACATTTTTCAAAATACCTCTAATGTTATATAAAACGTGAATTCATGAATTGGTCACCTTACTTTGAACTTGTTAATGTTTTAGTCATCTTATTTTTTATATTAATTTTTTAGTCACTCTACTTTTATTTTTACACTATTTTAATTACTATGTTAACTCAGGCTGTTAAATGCCTAACGGATGCCTTTTTTGTGAGGGTACTTTTGTCAAAACTTACAACTTTTTCTTTTAAGTGCCCATTAAGATCTCCTGCCACTATTCATCTTCTTCCTCAGAATTTTTTAAAAAAAATTTCCAACGGGTTTTTCTCCGGCAACGGAACTGACCATAACTTTTCTTGCCTTCACCCGGCCAGAATTTTTTTTTTGCCGCCGACGCCCCTTCTGCAACCAGACGTTTCGGTCGCTTGACCGAAACCATTTGGTCGTCGGTTGGAGTCGTGCGACCAGAAGCTTTTCTGGTCCCGATCCAGTCTGTTGGGAGAACTCCGGTTATGACCAAAACATTTTTGGTCTGGGCGGAGACATTCTGGTCATGACCAAAACCCACCTCCCATGTTTTTTTTCTTCCTTTTAATTTTTTTTCCGGTGAAACTAATACAGAGCATAGCAGCAACGACAAAAGAAAAACTCAAAGCATCTGAAACAATTTCAAAATCATTTTCGAGCACTGCTGTAATGTCCAACAATTCTGTAGTTTTATTTCTTTCTGCCATTCATTATGTTGATTGATTCTTGAAATTACATGTTTGACTGAAAAAGGGGAATCTTTGTTCAGAATGAAAACCCATTCTTTCTAATCACTTGCTAACTGGTGGTGACCCAAAATAATGCTAACTCACAAAGAATAATTTAACAAAAATGGGCTGGAACTCATGACGGTAACAAGAAATAGGGAACCCAAAAAATTGGGGAAAAATGGGGAGGGAGAAGACAGCTTATTTAAAGGAAAATAGTCTTCACTTAGCCGACAACTGATTTATCCTCCATCACTACAAGAGGAAACCAACAACTGATTCTTCTCACCATCAGAGGAAACCCACAACTAATTTCTCCTCAAATCTTAAAAATAGAACGATATTAGAAAAACAAACCCACCAAAATAACCCCAGATCTAGCGAGATCTCAGTTCTCTATGGTGGAAATGATGGAGTCTATGGATTCGATGGAGGCGGGACATGGAGTTGATGAAGGAGGATGAAGTCTGCGATGGAGAACAATATTCAAGAATGAGAAGAGAAGACGACAGAGAGAGAAATGGAGCAACTGCTAAGAACAATGTATATGTTTTGACAAAAATACCCTCACAAAAAGTCATCCTTTAACAAACAGAGTTAACAGAGTGAATAAAATAGTGCAAAAATAAAAATAAAGTTATTAAAAAATCAATAAAATAATTAAGGTGACCAAAACGTTAACAAACTCAAAATAAGATGACCAATTGATGAATTCACCCTTATATAAAAGAAGACAAATTAAATTAGTACATGGCCAGTTAAAATTGCCTTTGATGTTATAACAGATACAAATACCCTTAATGAGTTCTAAGTTTGTTAGAGCAAAATATGCCATTTAAAATCCACTCAACAAGCTGTTAAATGTAGTTAATGTAGTATAAAATCTTTAAAAAATAAGTACTTTTCAGATGATTGTTGATTTTACTTATGCAACACAAAGCAGGAACAAAACTGGACATTCAACTTACGCAAAACTACAAATATGTCTTTTCTTCAAGTTTTTCAATATGTGGAATCACAACATGCCACCATCCCAATGAAAAGTGAGAAGAATTTTGTTGTGCTTGGCATAGGATCTGATTATGAGTATATGCAATAACACACGTTCAATGGTAATAAGATCACAATGGATTTAATAAAGATTTGACTGATCACATACTCTTTAGCTCTTAATATAGCAATAATAAAATCCTATAACAAAATCTAGCACGTGGATGAATGCCATCAATCAGTATGATGTTAATCATAAAATCCCAGAAATATCAAACTCAAAGCAGCTAACATTTGGAAGTCAATCCCCTCATCTTAGTCCTGCATATTTCTAATTGTGATATAAAATATGAAGATGGATGAGAGAAGACCTTTCTATAAACTAATAACTCAGCCTCGTACAAACAGCAAGATTATTTTATCTGAATAGATACAAGCCTAACAAGTCTCACAACTACAACAAACCACTTTATCCCATTATAAAACGCAAAAAACGATAAACTTCAAGAACATAACAGAATGAATATGAAAGAAGAGCCTCTTGTAACTCTGGCAAATATCACTACTCCAACAATAAAAGACACCATACAACATGGCCTTGCATGATAATGCCAGTTACTATCCTGAAAAGCATACAGAAGGAAACTACACGCATGCCAAACAGAGACATATACATAGCCACCACAATGAACAAATATAATGAACTCAGAAAGAAGCAGTGCTGGTGTAAATAATTAAGCATGCAGGAAATTAATAGAATAACCATAAAGAAGTACAGATGAAGAAAAACAGGAAAAAAATTAAAAATAAATAAAATCAAGGCCCCTCCCATGACAAGGTCATGTGAAGCTAATTTATGCATACCCTCCTTTCTCTTGGCAGCAGAATTCTTTTTTTTCCAGGACATACAATTATAACCTCTAACAAAAGTGTGAGACATATCATTCATGCACGGAAGAAATATGCATCTTGTTAACCAATGATGTGAAATTACTTACAAACTCTCATCAACCAAGGCACCATCAACATATTGTATTTTTATCTTATTTTCTATTGTGACTTTAGACAAACCACTCCAAATCCATTCAGTGTAGTACAGTGAACGTGTCCAAGGTGGCAATAAAAAGGGAGAGCACAACAAGATAATATGCAAGAGATGGTAAACGGGACTGCAGAAGGGAGATCGTCAAGTGTTTCAGAGACAATGAATCCAGTTTTGAACCACTTTGAAGTATAGATCAAAAGAACTTTAACTTCTCCCCACTCTAATTAGTTTTATGTTAGGCGTAAACTAACCCTACATCCGTCACCTGAAACCAGAATCTAAGGAGAATCTGCAGAAAAATCGCGTATCATCCTTGTACTGAACTACCTAAATTTTCTGAGATTTCATCGTTCTCATAGTAAGTCAACTATTCTACTTTTAGCTAATTTAGTTCGAATGGTCGATGAGGTTTCTTACAGATACCTGGAATAAGGCTTGCTCCAACAGGTATAAAATAAACTGTCAAGTACTAATACCGTTCGGAGTAACATAACAGTTTACAAATGGATAGAACTGTTAAAACTTATCGAATTACTCAACAAGGCGTGTCTGGCAGCATCAATTGCAGCTTAGGCATAAACAAACTCACCTTTGTCACCATGGTAAAAGAAGCATACCTTTTATAATTAAGATATAGCAGCTAGCTAGGAGACAAATTGTTTCTTCCTCAATTCATCTGCATTACATTTAGTCACCAACCCCTCATTTTCCCTTCTGAATTAAGAGCCAAAAAAAAAAAAAAAAAAATTCTTTCAGGGAATCAGGTACCACAAAAGGGGGGAGCTAATGAAGAGTTATATACTTTATTATTCCAAAGCATTAAATTTCAAGCTAGTCGAGGCATTATGTCAAGCATGTACCCTACAAGCACTTTCCCACACAGTATGTTGGAAAAGTACTATTGTCACAAAGAACCCATCACACACCGAAGAAGGGAAAAAAATACTTTAAAGTTTAAACACATGCACCAGAAATCATTTCTTTATCAAACATAAATAATGGGTTTACAAAAACGTGAGTAAAAATCAAGCAACACAACACCTTATTGAATCTCCAAAATTACGGTGGTTTGCCTTCCTTCTGCAGTAGAAATTTACTCAATAGCTTTGAGAGAAATACCGGCGCTTTTAGTTCTTAACTTTCCTGACCGCATGCAAAGAAGCTTCACTGCCTAGTTGCTACTATAACCCCTAAAATTTATAAATCATCTGCCTCGGAAGGAAGCTGCAAATTGTAATCAAGCGCTGGCTGTAATGTCATCGGAATGGCGGATGCGCGACGTCAGCCCCGGTGAGGGTGACGTTATTCGGCTATATTTGTTTTGATTTCTGTTTTTAAAAAGAAAAAATTATCAACCTGTTGCCACATCACAGTTTTTTAATAATTTATTAACGAAATTGTTATTTGCAGTGACAATTTTACTATTTACAGTAACATTTTTGGATGAATTATCTAAATTGCCCTTTAGGTTTAAAAAAAAAATTTTAAAAACTTTATAAATACTCCTACAAAGAAAAGGGAACCAGAAACATTTTCCCTCACATTTCTCTACTGTGCTGTGTGGAGAAAAAAGGAAGTACTAAATCGGATGAAAGTCCAGATGAACCGGATCGGCAAAGGTGAGTGACTAATATTAATAATTGTTTCTTTCTTGTTTTGTTCGTTGTTTTGATAAATTAGTGTTTAATTTGTCTGAATTTATTAATTTTTTGCCCGGATCTGTGATTAACCGGCCGTTTTTTGGCCAGATCTGTAAAATTTCGGCCGAGGAGACCGCCGGATTTCGACCGAAATACCTCCGGCCGCTGGTGGTATTTTGCCGAAAAATACTGTCGGCGGCAATATTTTCTCGTAGAAAATACCGCAGGAATACCGCCCTGCGGTAAATTTTTCAGCTGAATACCACCGATCTCCGGCTAATAAAAGTCCAAAACAACCACTGGCGTCAGGCGGTATTTTTTGCCGGAATACCGCCGACCGCCGGCGGTATTTTTTAGGAAAAAAGCCGCCGCATTCCGGCGGTTATTTTCCAGCGGGTGGCGGTTTTTTTGGATTTTTCGGCAGATTTTTCGCCCACAATATTTTAATTTTTTAAGCTTCAATTGTGTTATTTTTCCTTATATATTATCAATTATTTTCGTATTTATAATTGCGTATTTATATTTTTACAGATGGCAAAAACGTTTGAAAAATTGAAATTAAAATTAACCAGAAGCAAAAAGGATGGCAAACTCCGCCTCTGAGGAAATAGTTGGCCGAATACTTCCCACTGCATCCGAACGCCAAAGAAGGGTGCTAGAAAGAGCGCAAGGTTCTTCTCGATTTTCAAATGCGGCGGCGGCAAGTAACATTGATTACGGTGAAGCAGAATTTGCACCGCAATACATTGGATATGCGGAGTAGGAGGAAGCTCGGGAAAATGCTGAACGATTTGAAACGGAAATGTCTATGTCGCAGGGGTACATAGAATGTAATTCGGGGCAATGGAGGATGAAAACGAATGGGCAAATGACCCCAACCAACCAGGGCGGAGTGGAAAAGGGTTAATGTTCTCCTCACGTAGGTCAGTTTCAGAGACCGGGTTCGGGTCGGGGTCCTGAAGGGATGCCGGGTGGAAGGAATATCGACATCTGAATGGTCCAATTGACGGTGGATCTTCAAATCCAGAGTTGTTAAAGAGCTTTAAGGGTTATATTGCCTACTACATATAGCATCGACAAATATCTTATTATTCTTTATTATTTATTGCGAAATACTTTTTATTTATTGTTTAGATTTATGCTTAATAACTTGGTGCCTAAAATGTGTTAATTTATTTATTAAATTACGTTGGGAAGTGATATATTGATGTGCCATAATAGGCACGAGCTGCAAAGCTGGGATTTAGCCGAATGGAAAATGAAAAGTATAGTGGAACGGTCCAGATTGGGACATTTGGTCTGGTGCATGTATCCAAAATTAGACTCTGCACTCCTCAGTGCCTTTGTTGAGAGATGGCATCCGGAGACTAATTCATTCCACATGCCTTTCGGAGAGATGAGTATCACTCTCCACGATATGGCCTACATATTGGGAATTCTGATTGGCAGATTTCCTATTAATTGGAAAATTAAGCCGGCGAAAATGAAGGAACTACTTTTAGAAATGCTGGAGATAGAGCCCGAGCAGTTCAGGGAGTGAGATTTCGCAAGTGTGAAGATTTCCCTGCTTCGAGACCATTGTGTCAGTGAACAGGTGGACCCTACCAATTCTGCCGCAGGGTATTTGTTGTGATTAGTTGAAAACACCCTATTCATGTATAAGAAAAAAATTCACGTACTTGGGCATTTTTTGCCTTTCCTCCGCGATGTAGATAAAGTAAGCAGATTTGCTTGGGGGCAACTTGCTTGGCTAACATTTTTTCCAATTTTGGAAGGGCCTCTAGGTCGGACGGTTCCCAATTAGGCGGGTGTCTGACATTATTGCAGGTTTGTAGGAATCAATTATAAATTATTTCAATACTTCATATTGGTTCATTAAAATCCCTAATTTGTTTTTCTAATACTTAAAGAGCTGGATATACGAGTACTTCCTCATGTTTAGTCCTCCAAAGATGAGATCTTGGGATGTAAACTTGCCTGCTGCAACAAAGTGGCACATCAAAACTGGAAGGAAGCATGAGCCTAAACGGGATTTGGTGTCCTATCGCCGCGCACTAGATGGATTAAAATCTGATGAGCTACTATTTCTATATCATTTAAATGTCGTAAAGTTTATTAGTGTAATATTCTAATTGGTCGATTAATCACTAACGTTTTTGCAAATAAACTAGATAAATTTGCTTTCTTTCGGGCCAAATCCTGCACACCTGCACTCAATAATATTGTTCAGGGGTCTTATTTACTGCCCTGCGATCATAGAGCCCTATATGCATGATCGGTTCTTCCGACAATTTGGATACGCGCAGTTTATCCCTGATAGAGTTTTAGAGTCAAAGAGTTGTAAAAAATGCCCTGAAATTCGTAAGTATTCGTGCGTGTAAGATACAGATTTTATGGCTTGGCAAATGTACAAGAGTAAGATGTTAAAGGGGCTGCAGAGGGCTCAGTGGGCTGATCAGGCGTGCCCTGAGTACCTCGACTACTTCCAGGCACGATCGCACGTTCGTGTTAGTCCGGACGACATGGAAGTCGAAGAGACACCGGACCGCAGATAGCTATCAACAGTTGCGATAAGTACATGTGATTTATGCATATTTATGTCCATTTATATATTTTATGTCAATGTTTATTTACATAACTTGCATTTTTCTGTCAAATGCAGCGTTTGCAATATATAGCTAGTAAAATGTATCTAGCTCATCCCCGGACAAGGTATTCCGACACCAATGACGTGAGGGAGAGAGCTATAGAGGAGGTGGCTATACATTTGGAGGATTTAATGCCGGCACTAGAATAACTTACGGCAAGGTCACCTGTGCTATATTATTGACTCTTTTTTTTTAGTAATATTATGAAAAATTACTGAATAACCATTTGTAAATTATTGTGATTTAGTATATTCGCTTTTTGATACAGTGTATAAAGTACTATATCATTCGGACTGCTATATATATTATATGTGCATTTAATAATGTTAAAATTAATTACATATGAAACTTAAATATAAGACACTTATATTGGGAAAATAAAATGAAAAGTAAATTGCATTGAACGTGAAACCAATGGATAAAAAAAAACATCTAATACTAACACTAAATAGTAAATTTATTCCTGAAAGCAACAAATCGGGGTTCCAAATGAGTTTTCCAACTCTGTATTTGTTCTGAGGCCCTGTTTTTCCACGTCGGATAGATTGGGGGTAGCAAGACCTCCCATGTTGTTAACAAAGCAATGAAATGATTTTGTCTTATAAGACCCACATTGATGAAGTTGATCGGATCATAAGATACGCCGGCCCCCCGCTACTCAATAGGAAAGAAAGTATTACTCTGCGGGCCATAGAATGTAACAACCCTCTGATATTTCTTGGCTACAAGTAATTCAAAAAGATGATCATCAAACCAAAATTCATTTAAGGTCGGAATTACATAACAGACTATCACCTTGCATGCTAAATCGTAGTCGGCTGTCTCAAGAACATGGCGCCAAAGAGTAGATTCATCCTGCAGTTCTTGATGCAGGTCTCTGCGCACTTGGTACCAATAATCTTCATCTGCATCGTGTATAAAATAAGAAATTACTCTAAAAGCACAATGTTCATCGGGTACTACATTAACGTGATCGATAATGTAGTCGAACACGAACTGCTTCAAAAATAAGGGCATGTCGAAAGGCCATTCACTTACAACCCTTCTTCTCCTTTATCCGCTTGTGGATCTTCAACCTGCGATTGTAACTCATATTAAATTTAGTATATTGATATGTAATTAACCATAATAATATGTATAGGAAAAGTAATATATGCACCTAGTTGTATTGCATTCCTTTCGGCATGCTCGTACCCTGATAGATCTCGTTAGGTCGGATTGTGTCTTGGCCTTCCCCTCTGTGGCCTACTTACCGGCTCAACTAAATCAACAGTTTCCGGATGAAGCGTTGCATGCACGGCATCCATCACCCTGTATATGTCAGCGCTTGGACTCGTAATTACATTATCAAACATTTCAGCCCTTCAACGCTTTGCCTCGCCTTCGCAGTTTCTGGAATAGTATTATTTGCCAAATGCAGCGTCTTCCAGTAGGCGTCCACATCGACAGGATCAATTGGACGGTATGCTCGCACCAACTATTGTATCTCACATGCATATGGCAACCGGCAACTAGTTTGAAGTTCGCAACCACACAATGCACCATTTTCCCCGATGAGGCCAACTATTTTTGTAAATTCTTTCTCTACTATCATAATAGCAGCAAAAGACAGTCTACCGTTCAACCTACTATAAAGTAAGTAGTCGCTCTTCCTGTATGTTTTACTCAGAAAAGATTTCATTGCAGTCCAAATTTTATTAAAGTGCGCATCTATTATAATATTAATCCTTTGAAAAAAAACCTGAAAATGCCTTTCTATCTGTCCCAACTGCCTTTTTCAACTGTGCATGTGCACTCTCAACCCTGAAAGCCAATTAACATTGAAAATTAAACTTTCACATAAATCATTATATAAAGTATTATGTAATTATACAACATAGAAACTATAAATTAAAGCTATAATTAACTTACATGTTCGTTGTGCTCCCTCCTTAATGTTTTATATATTTCGTCCAACAAGATGCAAACTTGTCTGTGTGGGGATCCAACAATGTGTTTTTCAAGTATGGAATCACAGTTCTAAATTTAGATTTATTTCCATATCTAGTACAAATATATTCCACAGCTTCTGTGAACTGTTCATATGTCAAAACTTTCACCACTTGCCCCCAACGATATATAAACACATCCGTTGTCTTCATGTCGTTGCTAACCTCTACTACATGTTTCTTTACATTCATTTCAATGTGTCTCCTGCATAGTAGTTAGGTAGCATGTGGGAATACTATTTTCACAGTGTTTATTATGGCAATCTCTTGATCAGTGATGACCACATGTGGGTATTTGTTGCTCTCAAATAAATTACTCAATTGAGTCATGGCCCATAAATAGCTCGGGATAGTCTCATCCCTCATGAAAATGAAAACAATATGAATATACTGCGATGTGGGTGCATGAGTCACTATCTGAAGTAGAGGCATGTCATACCTATTTGTCTTATACGTCGTATCCATAAACAAAACGTACGGAAAAAAACCAAGTAGAGAAGGCGCCTTCTTGTGTGCGAAGAAGATGTACCCGATTGCATTACTATTATCTTCAGCTGTGTGCACATAGAAGTATTCATGATCGTGCAAAAGTTTGAAGAAATACTGTATGTTAGTCATATCTCCCCTTGCCTCCCTCCTACCTTTTGCTGATTCATTGTACACCGGTCTTATGTGGCTGATGTTAATACTTGTCATTTTTGCAATCTTCTTCTTCTCCGATAGGGGTGGGCACGAATTGGTTTCCTCGAATTTTAAATTTTTTTTGGCCAATTCGAAAACCAAACCTAATTCGATTTTAAACTGAAGAAACCAATTCGAATTTGTAATTCGAATTCGGTTTTAAACCATGGAAACCAAATTCACAAAATTAATTCCATAATCAAAATTTTACAATCTAGTAACTAGTTTGAACAAATAAATCCAGCAGCAAACTCTTTTAGAAAAATAAATCTAAGTTCACCCTCTCAATCACATGCATCCTATAAGCCTTAAAATCATCCTGTAAGCATAGTTTTGGTAACCAATGCAGCTGATCCTTGGCCCAACTGTTTCCGCACCTGATATTAATATAAAGAAAATAAAAGTAAGAATTAAGAAACAACACCAGGAGAACCGTGAAAATCGATGTCATGTAGAAAGCAAAGCAAGGAGGAGAAGTATACTTTGAGTTCTGCAATCCATTGCAGAATTGAAGCGCAAAACCTTCCGCAAAGACGGCACCGGCGGAAGGAGCATGGGGAGGGATATTTCGAAAATCTCGCTCCCTGGGGGATATCTGGCCCTTTCCGGCCTAGAAATCGAGAAAACTATCGCCGTCCGCCGATAAAAAGAGCCGGAATTCGGCGATTTTTTCAGGCAGAACACCGCCGGAGGCCGGTGGTATTTTTTCCCCCAACTACCGCCTGAAACCGGCGGTATTTGCGAGGTAAATACCGCCTTGGCAGTTTTTTTCCAGTGAAGCCGGCAGTATTTCCGATCAGAACACCGCCGTCCTTGAAAAAACAGCAAATCGATATTTCTCCTCAAAAACACCGCCGATTCCTGAGGAAAAATACAGCATTTCGGCACGCGGTATTTCGCAGGCTACTACCGCCGGTCTCTGTCGTTATTTTCGCCGGAAATACATTCTGGTCGAAATCCTGCTGAGGAGACCGAAATTTTACAGTTCCTGCCAAAAACGACCGGATAATCGCAGATCTGGGTCAAATATCCCGCCCATATATATTTTTTTACTAAGCAAAAACAAATTTCACGTAAAAAAAGTATACAGTTGTTACTTACCATGTAATATGGATCGTACTCTTGTCTATCGATCATACGTGTGAATGAAAACTGAATTACTGTAAATATAAACAGAATTGTTATCAGTAGGGCACATTTTACTATTTGTATGACACCTTTTTAAATTTCAGCCTGTGAAATTACCAAACTGCCCTTCCCTGTTATAAAGTAAAAAAAAAAAATTTCTCTGCCCCATTCCATCTTCTCCAGTCGGTCTTCTTTCCCATTCCTTCTTCTCCATTTCCATCGTCCGTGGCAAGCACTCTCGACCATGAGGCTGTCCAACCACCGCCGCCGCTCCATCCCTCTCTGCCAAGCTCTCCATTTCCGCCGCCACCGCTCCATCCCTCTCTGTCGACCGCTGCCTCTCCACACATCTGTTGGGGTTTTTAAATTTTTTCCAATTCTTCAAATTGCATTGAGTTGGTTGTTGTGAAGTTTATGGGCAAGTTTATGAATGTTTTCGGATATTTGTTGCGTTTTTTGGCTGTTTTGTGCATAAATAATGTGCAATTTCCATGCATGTATGTTGTCGGGATTTCAGGCCGTTTTTGAATGGAAATTTTGTGTTGAATTTTGAAAGATTGCATGGTATTCGTTGTGTAGTAATGTTTGTTAGTGCTTATGTTGCGTTTCCGGCTGCGGAGTTAACATTTTAGGGTAAATTTCGGGGTTGTTTGTCGGAAAAATGATTTTCCGATGAACAAACCGGAAAATCGCTTTGGGGAAGCGATTTTTCCTAAAATAGTCGCTGGAAAGAGGCGATTTTGTAAAGAAAAATCGCCTCTTTCAGGCGATTTTGCTGGAAAATCACCTCTTTCCGGCGATTTTCCCTTTTCCGTCTTGCTTTTCAATTTTTTTCCCATTACTATGTCGTTTGGTTCTGAATTTTTTTTAATATTAATTCCTGTGCAATCTTGTAATTACAGATGGGGGATAGATTTAAAGGTAATATATTTCGTCGGACGAGGAAAAGATCCAAATCCGGAGAGAGTAGTAATCCAGAACCATCCCGGGAGAGTGGTATTCCGGATAAATCCGGGGAGCCTATTATTCCAGATGCTGAAAATGCCCTCGTGTTCCTCCAACGGCGTCTGAGCGTTCGAGGAAGGTCGTGGCACGATCGCGAACATCTTCTGCGATTGGGAATGTCACTGCTCCCATTACGAAACACTCAGTTCAACCTTCCGTCTCCGGAAATCAGTACATTGGTGCGTTCTTTACCGAACAACCTTTCGCACCACTATTTTTAAATGTTGAAATGTCCTATGACGATGGTGACGGCGAAGGGGACTGTGGAAGAAGTAATGCTGAAGGGACGAATACAAGTATCGAACCAACTAGGAGAGCAGGGAAATGACTAATGGGCAGTGACGCTAGGGCAGTGATTGAGGGTGGAAGGATTACAGGGAGCTAGACCATCCGCTCGACGGTGGTCCTGTAATCCCCGAGTTGCTTTTGAGTTTCAAAGGACACATTGCCTACCGCGTTTGGCATGGAGAGGTAATTCTAGTAAATTGGATACTTCTTTTGAGTGATCATTACTTGTGATCCAAAGTGGAATAATAAAGTATTTTTGCATAGTTTAAATTCTTTTTTACAAAAGAAATGCTTTAGGAATTGTATCCCTATGTTGTAATTTCATTCTTTACATTTGGTAGGAACGGGGGATATTGAAATGTCATAATTGGTTCAATCGCTTGAAAAATTGGCTAGGCAATGATGACATGAAAAAGCTTGTAGAGGGGTTCGGTTTGGCCCATTTAGTACAGTGCATGCATGATGAGTTAGACGCCGCTCTGCTCTGTGCGTTTATGGAGAGGTGGCATCCGGAGACCAACTCATTCCACTTGCCATTCGGGGATATGACAATAACATTGCATGATGTTGCTTACATACTGCGTATTCCGCTTGGGGGTAAGCCTATTTATGGAAAAACAAAGACTACACAAATAGCAACGGATGTTGCAGCTGTGTTGGGAAAAGATGAAGTGAAACTGGATAAGCATAGATTTGTGAAGTTGACAAGCATTGAGGCAAATTGTGCCGGTAGATTTGATCAAGTGAATGCCGCCTCGGGTTATTTGTTGTGGGTTTTAGGGCTTTCCTTGTTCGTGGACAAGTCGAAAACCCACATCTCTGCACAGTATTTAACTTTCCTTCACGATATTGAGACAGTAAGTGAGTACTTATGGGGCGCAGCTTGCTTGGTGTACTTATATCGCCAACTTGGGAAGGCATCCAGGGCACAAAGTGCTCAATTTTCTGCTTGTTTGACTTTACTGCAGGTTTGTCACTGTACATGTTACTTTCCTTATTAGACAGTGCTGTATTTTGGACAAAATATGTTTTAATTATCTTCTGTTCTTTCTTATTCGAGCTGGATATATGAATACTTCCAAACATTCAGCCCACCAAAGAAGAGGTCGTGGAATACTGGATGGCCTGCGGCAATGAAATTGCAAGTTGGTATCGGAAAGAAGCGTGTTGTAAAATATGATTTGGAGGCTTACAGGAGGGCGCTAGATGCATTGCAACTGAACGAGGTAATATGTCCGTTCTATGTGTTTGTAAACAGTTTTTTTTCTATTTCTATCCTATCTTTGTTGATTTGTTTTATTGTCGGACAGGTTAATTGGATACCATTTGAGCCCAATCCGGTATTGGTTCATAAAATTTCCTTGTATAGGGGCCTTATATATTGCGTTAACGTTGAAGAGCCCTACATACCGGATCGGGTGTTAAGACAGTTCGGGTACGCCCAACAAATTCCGTTTCAAGTCTTCAAACCGAAAGAGTGCTACAGAGGCCCAGAGACAAAAAAGTATGTCTGCAAATTCATTGCTGACATCAGTGGTTAAGAAATATCTCATACAAGGCTTCTGCGGGATATGAAGATGGCCGAGTATACTGACGAAGCATGCGAGGGTTACCTTGAGTACTTTCGATCGCGGTCGCACGTCCGTGTCAGTAGGGGTCCGGTCGAGGAATACACTCCTGATCCTACTCAGTTGTCCCTCAATGCAGTGAGTTTAGGATGCTTTTAGATTTTATTTTTACCTATATCTATCTTACTAGTTGCTGGTTGGATAATAATATTACTTGTTGCAGCGACTTCAATACTTAGCATTTCAGACAGTCTTTTTTATCCAAGGGTTGCACACGCCGTCAACCCTAAGTCTCACATGTTATTTGTGCGCCCTCTATAATGTTTTATCTCTTTAGTCTAGAATGAGACAAACTTGGTCTTGTGGGGATCCAACCATGTATAGTGCATATAATTAATCACAGATATCTACCGGCCTCTATATTTAGTTTCAATGATTTCCACAGTTTTCGTGAACTTTTCATACGTTAGAGCACTCATCACTCTTCTCCACCGACCTTCAAACTCATATAATATCTCCTTATCCGTGTACACAGTCAGTGCTTTCTTCTTTACATCCATGGCAATATGCCTTCTGCACAATAGTTGTTTAGCATAAGGGAAAATATTGTGCACAGCTTTCAGTAGAGCCAACTCTCTGTCCGTCATAACAACATGTGGATATTTCACTGGATCAAAAAGTTGCCTCAACCTAGTCATAGCCAAGAAGTAAGTTGCATAGGTCTCATCCCTCAAGAAAGCAAAAGCAATATGAATGTATTGAACCGTCGGAACATGAGCAACTATATGAAGCGGAAGCATGTCATACCGGTTGGTCTTGTATGTCGTATCCATATACAATACGTAACAAAAAGTACGAAGCAGACTAGGAACATCTTCATGGGCGAAGAACACGTTTTCAAGAGCATTACGCTCATCTTCCGCTGTGTACCAATAGTGGTACCTGTAATCCTGCATCAGTTTCAAGAAGTATTGTATAGTGTTTAAATCTCCCCTCTCGTCTCTTCTAACCTTTGCCGTTTCGTTGTACACCTGCCTGATACGTGTGACATTAGTCGCATTGTCATATCGCAGTTTTGCCAACATCTGCTTTGGAGCCAAATTTATCTTCATAATTTCTGAAATTTTCTCCTTTTCCTCTTCATTCAACTTGGAGTGCTTTTGATGCCAGTTTCTAACAAGGGGTAATTTATGATTGTGTTGATCTTTAATGACACTCAGCTTCCAGCTACCCCCACTAATTTCTTTCCCTAATAATTGAAATGAACAACTAGTCAGCTTGCTACTAGTGTTGTTACGGGATATTTTCTCTTCGCCTAAGGGTGCTTTGCTTCTAACTTCCCCCGATCTATTACAACATATGTCAACTCTCCCTCTTCTCCCTTTTAGAGGCCCCTTCCACTTTTTAAAAGAAGTTATTTTAGTATCAAAATGATGCTCCGCCGCTCTGGTTTCAATCCAACCAATCAAATCAGCTCTAATCATGAACTCTTCCTCAGTCCGAAATACATCTGTGTAATCTGGGAAGATTCGATCATCTTAAACACGCAGAGCATGTCAAGAAAACAAATATGACATTAGAAATTGCCGAAATCGGGGGCAAGAAAAGAGTAGGGGTAGAATCGCCCAGGAGGGGCGATTCTGTCCCTTAGAATCGCCTCGCCCACGAGGGGTGATTAAATGTAGGAGAATCGCCCACGGGGGGCGATTTTATCCCGTGGGCGATTCTCCTCCAGTGAACAAAAATCATAAAAAAGGTGCTACCTTTTGTCCATAAACATTGTAATGTGATACGTACCATGCCGAAAATGTTATTCATAAGTTTATAAAATTGCCTGTTGAAATGTTGTTCCCAACAGTCCACGTGACCTGCAAAATACAAAAATAACATTTCAGTAAAGTTCGATTTTATTTTTGTATTTTGCAGATCACTTGGACTGTTGGGAACAACATTTTAACATTTGAGAGAGTGAAATTGAACTTTACTTTAAGCAATTTTCTTTGGAAAATGTTATTCATAGGAACAATTTTACTATCTGCAAGAATATTTTTAAAAATTTTGTAGTTAAAATAATGAAATACCCTTCAGTAATTGTTTTGTGTTTTTTACCTATTTTTTTGCCTTCTAACCAATTGAAGCTTCGGTCGCCATTGACGTACAATTGACGGTTAAGTAGATCGACTAACTTTTGGAGACCCTCGCCCGACGTTGGCGAGAGTGCCTGACATTCTCGCCGGCGTCAGGCGAAAAATTAAAAAAATCAAAAAAAGAAAAGAAAAAGGGAAAACGATCCGACAAAGCTCTGCAATCGGAAGCCAGAAAAAGAAAAAAAAATTTAAATAAAAATACCTTCGCTGTCCTGTGGCGGTATTTTTAGAAAATCCCGCCATGAACAGGCGAGATTTTGAGAAAATATTGATGTCTTGTGACGAGATTTTCTAAAAATCCCGCTAGGAACGGGCGAGATTTTGAGAAAATGTTGGTGTCCTGTGGCAAGATTTTTTGAAAATATCGTGTACGCCGAGCGAGATTGTATATCAGGCTACAATTTCAAAAAAAATTCCAACTTTAAGCAAAAAAAAAAGTGTAATATGGATCGAGCTACGGTGAAATATGGATCGTTCACGTGTAGAGAGTGAAAATAGGTAAGTGATAATTTTATGTTGATAGTTTTTCTGCAAAATATAGGTAAAGATATTTTTACCTTTTCAATACTAAAATTTTTTAAAAAGTGTCATATGAATAGTAAAACGGGTCCTATAAATAAGATGCCGCTTCTTTTTCACTTTGAAATCCATTTCATTCAAATTTTCTAAGCACCTAACATGGATCATAGTTACAATGCAATGTATATTTACTGTGAGTAAAGGTTGTGCTAACTTTTTCTTTTAATTTTGTGTTCTAAATTAGTTTTAGGGGTTAAAAACATGATATTTACTGCTAAATAGGAGGTTTTCAGAAAATCTCAGCCTGCAAAAACCTCTGCCAAACTATGGTGGAGGCTTCGAAAATCTCTGCCCCGGGAATGGTAGGATTTTCAAAACTTTCAACCACCATACGACTGAGATTTTCAAATATAACCGTCTAGATACCAGCTCAGTTATTTGAAAGTCCCCACCTAGAGTTAGTGGAATTTCTTGGGGACAAAGCATGTCTTATTGACTTGTGTCATTTTGATTTTCCATAGGAGGATCTTGGGGAGACAATATTTGGATGAAGCGAACTAGTAGGTCCCATACACTATTACTTGAAAAGAAAGTGAATAGGTGAGACTAAAATTCTCACGGGTTTCAAGAAAACAGTTGCAATGGTAAGAAAATTTAGATTATCGCCACTGACTTCCCTAAAATCGATGGCGATAATTCATATTATTACAAAAATGCTACCAAATTTCTTATTATCAACGTATTTTTCTTAAGTGATGTTAACAGTTCGGTGTTAAATATTCATTTTATGGTAATGTATGTTTGATCTCAAACTCAAACTTAATTTTTTTAGTCGATCGAGCTCGAGTCCATGCATGTTACTTTGAGCTTGACTTGTTGATTCTTTTGGACCGTATTATTCCTCCCAAAATGGAGGGATACGGGTGACTATCCAGAAGTATAATATGATCATTTCTTTAACAAAACACCCTCCAATTATTATGATTCGTACCCAAAACTTCTAAAACAAGCACACTATAGGCTCTATTTTATTCCTTCTTTTTTTTTTTTTCTTTCAAGAAGAATTGAATCCGGATCTTCTGTTACACTGTGTTCTACTCTCTATAATGCTGCCATGTGTTATTCCATCTAACACCAAATTAACCCAACTTAATCCTAGTTAATAATTTCCTATTGTATTAATTAAAAAAATATGGTAATTTCTTTTTTTGAAACGTATTTCTTCGGGCTTCAGCGTTCTATCGCCAATTTACTTCTTCTTTGTTGTCTTTGGCGACAGGTTAAATAAGATTCAGAGTTGTCATCTTCCTCGCATTCCGTCAGCCTCATTTCCTCGCCGTCAGTTTTAGCATCCATTACAAAGTTGATGTGAGTAATTCGGAGAAGAGCTCACGGTGCGAAAAGTTGTCAAGGAAAGCGGATCGTTGAAGGGTACAATCTTACTTACTCTAATTTCGAGAATTACAAATAAGGCATACAGTGAGATAAACTACTTTAGCTATAACCTAGTAAGAATAAATGAATTGAAACCAGTAGAAATTAGGTGAAGCAAGAAACCTAACTACCCTATAGTCTCGCTTGTGTTATCTAAACATAAACATGCAAATTACACAAGTGCAAAATAAGAAATCTAAAGCTAAGGATTAAACCCCACAAGATGTAACAATATGAATTCTATATTTCATCCATTATTATTTCGGCTAGATCTTCTTTAAATAGAAGAGGTTGCGCGCCTTGTACAAATTAATGATGTGAAAAGTAGGCCTAAGCAATTAATTGTTAAATAACTCGAGTCGTGCAAAGCACTGTGCTCAAAAAATTATTTCTCGGTAGAAATATTTCTCCAGGATTAAACGAGTTCTTCCTCTTAACAGAGGGATCAAAAACAGCAAAGCCAAAAGATTGAAAGAATGAGAGAAAAATGTTTTAACATAGAAAATTGGTTTTCTGAGAAACTCAGTTGTCTTAATCAGAAAATCCTGCAAACAGTTCTCCACTAATGTTCAGAGAGTTTGACTCTTTCTCTTCTGCCTAAATCTCTCAACGTTAGATAACTGACCAGGTTTAAGGGAGTAACTGTTGACTTAGTATAAACCAATTATACTTATTAGTAAAAAATTAATTATATCTTTTGAAATACTTTATTTTTCCTACAATTCCCCACATATTTCAAAAGATTTAAGTGAAATAAAATTTAAGCACAAAATGATTTTTTGAATTTGTAAGGGTGCAACAACAACTAGTTTGGTGTCTTTTGGACTATGAACTAAACTTAGATCGATAAAACTTGACTAACAGAATTATTGGGGAAATGTAATATTTCTATCAATCAATAAATCTTATTGTATGTCAGAGATTTTACTAACCAGTTGTACACCCCAGATTTGCTGTTCAATGCATTTTTGCGCAAATAGGTCATACGTGCACCTGGTTTTTAATGAGAGCTCTAAAGATTTAGCCAAAATCTTATAGGAGCGGCCCCATCCTACTCTCATATAGGTGAATGCATCAAGTGTATACTGCTTAAATACACCATCCATAAGGAACATGAATTCATTAAGAGATTTTTTTATCTCAACCTCACAAATATTGCAGTCAAGCACTCACCACTTGTAGTGCATCGGTCCCAATATAGATTTTGTTGTTAACCATATGAACCTACTTCATGGGATCGCCAATCACATTATTTGGGTTTCCATCTATATTAACATTATATTGGCTTAAGTCTCACTTCTTTTAAGGTGTGAGGAATTAATTTTCTTCCTATAAGTTTGGTCAGAAGTTTGGCCAAATTTAGATGGCCAAATTTTTTGACTTCACACAATATATGGAAGTTATTACATCTTCTAGCAGCTATTTTGTGACATTATGTCTCAATATCATATGTCGATTTTGACAATAAAATGATTTATTTTGATAATAGCAATTGTCGTTTAACAATTACTATTTCTACACATTAAGGAATCATCATTTTTAAAAGGGATATCAATAAGCATCACCGTACCTCTCTATTACAATGAAAAAATCATTGTTTAAGTAGACCATAATTTAATGGCCTCTCAAATATTTCATTAATCTAATCAATGTAGATCAATGCTCATGATTAGATCACCACAAATTAACCTATTATTTTTAGGTTCATGCTACATTATGCATTGCATCCCCACATTTCTTATAAAATCAATATGTTTATAATTTCTGAATTTATATTCAAACCACATTATATGTCACAATATTTCAAACCACATTATGAAATTCATGTACAACATAATCCATATACAATAATTTAAAATCCATATGTGTAGCACATAAATCATTTTCAACCAAAATAACATATTCAATATAATTTTCAACTAACATGTCATATTCAGTATACAGTATATATAGGCGTAATTGATATATCTGAAACCTAAAACTAATAGGTTCTTACTACAGATGCCAGATAAAATAGATCTTCATTTTTCATATCTAAAAGATAAAATCATATATTCTTAAAACATAATCAGTACACTGAAAAGAACTAGATCAACAATATAGGCATAAAGGATGCATCATCAGTAATCACAATCTAAATATTCAGTACAAAAAGTTCATGCTTACAATAATTATTTCAAATGGCCACTTTATTTCAATATGCTCATATAACGAAATAAAATCACAATTACTTGGAATATTATGTAGCCCACCAAGAGCTAAGTATTTTATGAAGGTTTCAGGAATACTTCTTAAACTTTATCATCACATCCCCTACTGAAGGTAGGAGGAAATAGCTAACTGAGTAGCCCACAGTCAATCATTCAACATTTGTTGCAATATTCACGCAACAATAATTTCATCTCCTTCAACCAAATTAGCTTCAACTAAATTAGCTTTAGGAGGATGGTCATCTTTACTGTTATTTTTAACTCTCATAATTTAGCAAAACTACATAAATTTTGATAAACCATACAGTACATTAAACTTCTCATAAAATTTAGACATTTTATTTTCATACATTCTCAACTTGCACATTTTGAAGGTCTTCTTCTTGGCGTTGTCACCGTTTATCAACGCTTGTAAAACCTTTTGTATGAGTTAATGCATGACCAACTCAATTAACAACAATTGAAAAAATAACTTTTTGCAATAGCACAACAATGGTGCATGGATCATTGATACCAACCGGTGCTCATCATCCCACCCATCACACCATCTGTGTAAATCTTTCTATGACAGCTAATTCCAAAAGTCTCAATTTTGAAAAGATTAGATTATTTGAGAAGACAAAAAATGTTTTCAGGATCTTTTCAAATTTTATGAATCTAAACAATTTTGACTACCTATAACTAGGAAAAGTTTTGATAGAGAAATGCTGACTGACATCAACCGTTACTTGTAAAGGCGACAAATCTTGTTGGCAAATTGACATAATTCGATGCTAGAAATCACAGTTTGGGTCTGCGATGGATTTTGGCTCTGTGAGGAACAACAACAACATCACTGGAGGTAGCGTTTGCATTGGAGGCCATCATAATTTCTTGAGATTATTGTGAAAAGTAGGCTTAAGTAATTAATCGATAGATAACTCGAGTCGTGCAAAGCACTGTGCTAAAGAAATTATTTCTGGGTAGAAATATTTCTCCAAGATTAAACGAGTTCTTCATCTTAATAGAGGGATCAGGAACAGCAAAGCCAAAAGATTGAAAGAACGAGAGAAAAATGTTTTAACAGAGAAAATTAGTTTTCTGGGAAACTCAGTTGTCTTGATCGTATAAAATAGGTGAGGTATTTATAGATAGAGATTATTGATATAATCAGAAAATCCTGCGAACAGTTCTCCACTAATGTTCAGAGAGTTTGATTCTTTCTCTTCTGCCTAAATCTCTCAACGTTAGATACTTGACCAGGTTTAAGGAAGTAACTGTTGACTTAGTATAAACCAATTATATTTCTCAGTAAAAAATTAATTATATCTTTTGAAATACTTTATTTTTCCAACATTAAGAAGGAAAGAAATTGGAAACCAACTAGAGTTGGTATTCCTACAAGAAACCAAGTTTCCAAAAGAAGCATGGCAACTTGAAGAGGAATTTCGCCTATCCCAAAGGAAGGAGAAAACTGAAGAACCAATTAAGAAACTAAAAGAAACTTAAGTAAAAGGATTCAAGAAGTGAAAACCTTTTTGGAAACTAAAATATAAGAAAATAAGTTAATTGTAACAAACTTGTAACAATTTTCCTAAAACCTTAACAAACTAGGAATAGAATTAGGAAACATGCACAAATCATAGTCCAAAAACTACCAAAACCTATAATCCTAATCCAAAAGGACTTAAGGGATTTCGGTAATGGGCAGTGGGCCGACTTGGTGGTGCGTGAATGCTGATGGGTTCAGCCCAATTGGCGTAGCATTGTGGATCGAAATTTGATGTAGGAAAACCGTCGGAAATGTTGTAAATCAAGAACTTCAAGATTCCTTCATTTTTTCAAGATTCTCCAAAAACCATCTCAAGAATTTCAACAACTATTTCAAGAACTTCAAAAAAACCTTCTAGCCTTTAAGTCTCATTCTCGTATAGTTTGGTGATGACCACAGAACTGGGCCTTGTAACTTTCCAGCTAGGAACGGGGTGCCACGCCTTGGCAGGAATCGTTTCTCCAAGTTTAATGAAGCCAATGACGACCTCATCAAAAGTGCGGTCCAATCTATATTCGTTGTCCCCTTCATCGCTGCGAACATTTTGAATTCTGATTACACAAAAGGCCTTGATTCTTTCCCTAATCAGTGTGGAAAGAAACAAAGCCTTACGACACATCCATTCTATATCATCAACGTGAAGTCCATACCATACACATCAATTTGGTTATCATGGGAATGAATTGGATTACAAATTGAAACTGTTTAATCAGAGAATCTTATCAATACATATAACCCTGAGGTTAGACAATAGTAGGAGAATCCAAGTTGGCCATTGAAGAATTCATGGAGGGTACCACGGTTAAATCAGATTCAGATTTTTCATCTTCCTCACGTCCCGTCGCAGCTTTGTTTTTCTCGTCGCCAGTTTCAACATTCATTACAAATTGCTCCAATCGATATTCGTCATCCCCCATCATCGCTGTGAATGTTTTGATGTTAGATTGGGGATAGGAAACCGGAGCCGGAGAAATACTTTTCCTTCCAAGAAAAAGAAATTACAATATTTTTTAATTAATAAAATAGGAAATTATTATTAACTAGGATTAAGTTGGGGTTAGATTGGAGGAAAGTGACAACATTATAGAGAGTGTAAGACATAGTGTAACAGAAGATCCGCAGTCAGAAGAATTCCATTTTTTTAAGCTCAAGATCTTCTGTTACATTACATTTTCTTGTTACACCCCTTGTTACATCTTAATAATTCATTGTAAATATTATTTTTTATGTTAATTTTTTTACAATGATATTCATTGGCATGCCACCTAATTTTAATATGAATTTTTTAATTTCTTACATTAATATTGTATTTTAACATAATTTATGGTATTTTTTTAATCTCAATTAATAAATAAATATACCCAAAAAAAAATGAGTAAACCCTTAGTCAAAAAATTTATTATAATACCAAGAAATTTATATAAATATAATATTTACGATGAATCATTAAGATGTGTAACAAGGGTTGTAACATAAAAGTGTAACAAATGATTCTGAATCCTTTTTGTCTATGAGAAAAGATATACACAGATGTTGTTATTTGCACATATTATGTGCAATTTGTTGTGCACATAAAGGAATTTTAGTGAGCCCTTATACTGTGTTTACCCTTCATTCATGCCCGTGAGTTTAATTCTAAGTTAGACTGCCACCTAGGCAATTAGAAATAAAAAAATGAGATGGATTTATTTAATTACGTTTGAGTTTCCATAGTGCTATGTTTGAATGGTCATGTTAAATACACACAATTAATTTTAGGTTGAAAGGGTAGGGGTAAGAGACGCGAAACATAGTGATGTGCATAAAATTGACATTCCCATTGGGCCTAGCCCAATGAATTAAAACAAAGGAACAGTAAAGAATAAAAGAAGCGCCAATCCATGTTTAGGTCGGAAAGATCATACAAACCAAGTCTCTGTCACAAATTTAGGACGGTCATAAAATCTTAGATCGGTCATGAAGAACTGAACAAGAAAACTCACTAAAGCTTAGGTCAGAAAACATTATAAACCTAATAATCTTAGATCGGTAGACCTTATAGCCCAGATCGGTAGGATTAAGTCAGCTTAACTTTACTGAAGAAGCCCAGGTCGGTAAAAGCTTAATGAAGTTAGATCGGACAAGTGTTAAAACTCATTCCTATTTAGATCGGTAACTCATGCAAAATTAGATCGGTAAAACCGACCTGAAATAAAAGGTAATATTATAAGATATCATGGTAGGGCTATTATTTTAGTACATGCAGAGCAATAATGACAAAGGAGCCAAAGCTAAAGCCAGTTTTCCTGGAGCGGCTAAAGTATCATTAAAAAAGAATAAGTGGGAGCGTATGACCTCATGATACAACGGAACTATCAAGAGTAAAGTCTATAAATACTCAGGCACCAGCCTCATATGAGGTAAGTGATTTCTGAACAAGGACTCCATAAGCAATTTCTCGCAAACTATCTCTGATTATTGTTTCTCTCAAAGTTATCATTCAATACTGTTTATATCGTTCATATTACTGACTTGATCGTCGGAGCCTATACAGGGGGGAAAGCCCCGCTCCTTTTTCTGAATAAACTTCATTTGGTCAGTGGAACAAGTGCAAAATCATCAAGCTTCATCCTCTTTGCCGAGCTCAGCCACCCAGATTTCTCAGTCATTCTCCATCTTGTTCATTCCCTTCACGGCACAACTTCATACAAATTGGGCTATAACTTTTCACAAGGAGTTATTGGGCCGCGAAGAAGCATCGTTCCATCATTGTAATTTTTGCGTCACATCACATAGAGGTTGAGGAAAGAGTAGATTAATTGTCTATATTTTTTCCCAAAAAAAAAAAAAACCAAAAAATTGCCTATATCACATAATTAATTGATTCCTTTATGTGCACAATTAATTGCATAAATGTGCTACAAACTTTTCCTAAAAATTAATGCAAGAGCATAATCGTTACTTTTTGATAAGTAGGAAAAGTGATTACAAATGTTGAAAACGAAAATTCTGGTATACAGATATAAACTATTTAAGTAATTTATCATTACGAGTTTTTGTAGGATATAAAAATATCTCTATCACCCAAAAAGATTAACGCGCAGCGGAATAATCAAAAAGAACAATGAAAAAACACACAATTTAACGTGGTTTAATCTTTAGATCTGCATCCACAAAATCCACTAAACCAATCAAAGGCTGGGCAGCCGAAAGTCTTTACCTATACACCTATTATATCAATAACCCAACATCATAGGTATAAGCAGGAACCACATCTCTTATGACCTAGACCTCAACAACACAACTCAATAGCCAAAATGGTTACCTCAAACAACCCTGAAGACAGAAAGCCGAAAGACTTTGACCTTAACCTTTCGAAATCTCAGCTCAATTGAAACAATACCTTATAGGTCCTTTATATAGATCCATAGTTACCCGAATCCTTCTCAAAATTAGTTTCCCAAAACAAACCAAATCCAAATTAAAAACAAACTAAGCAATTAATTATTAAATCCTATCAAAACTAGAATTTTCTAATTAAGTTTGATTTAATTTTCCCAACAGTTTAGCATTAAATATTCAGATTTAAAGCTTAAGTTTTTTATGGAACAGCCCTCAGTTGTTATTTTTCAATTTAGCTTTAGGATTAGCTCTCTAAGTTGAGGTATAATATATAAAAGGGGTTTGTCTTAATTAACTAGGATCATATTTTTCAAAACTTATTCAATAGAATTCTAAGGAATTTCCCCCTTTGACCACTTTAGTTTATTCTTCTCATTTTAGGGTCTTAATTCTTGAATTAAAGTTTTTATTCATATCTATTATCAAAAAAAAAAAAAAATTTATTCAGGTACTGAGTCCTATTAAATTGGGACATTAGTTTTGGTCCTTTATTTATTTTTATACGGGTTAGTCATTTTTCAATATCGATTTGTGATTGGTATTTGCCTTATTGTATTATCTGGATGGCAACATATGTGCAATTGGTGGACTTATGATTACAGTAAAATTACCTTGTGTTTTGTGCATTTGGGCTATGGATCTATCGAAGCTGATATTTATGGATCTATTGAAGCTGATATTTGCTCATTATGACATTGAATTGATGAGAGAAGACCTTAGAAATTTGCCTTCGCTGTGTGTTAAAATTAGTCACAATAATCTTTCTAGTCTTCCAGCGGCTATTAGAGGGTGTGCTTAATGTAGGGCACACTGTAGTATTGAAGCGGGGATATATTTATTTTTCATGTTGGCATTTAAGTATGATTGTTCTAATAACTAGCTGAACGAACTTCGGAGTTACCTAGGACTTTGTGTGGATATTGCGTACTGAATATTGTGTGCTGATGGCGATTATACAGTATGAAATGAGTAATTTCAGTTGGCTACGCTTTTGGTTAATGCTGCAAACACCCTTCATCAGAGACAATGTACATGTTTTGTATGTGTAAGGTAAGAGATAGGGATGGAGACATGCATATTCTCTGTGTAATGTGAGAGATAGAATCATATTTAGATTGGGAATTCAAAGCCATGAAAAAGTTTAGTATTTTGAAACTTTTTAAACTTGAACTGCCCAATTTCTGTGTCTTGCCAGTATTAGTTAAAGAAGAATAGGAAGTGTTCTTCCAGCTTTTGGATCGCTTCATAATATGAAATCTGAAAGCTAAATTTGTAAATTTTGTTGATTTTCCTTGACCTAAACTACAGTAAGTGAAGAAAGAAGGAAATTGGTTTTTGTTGTCCAATAATTTTGTTGGCTAAACTTAAGTCGGTAACAAGCACATTGTAAACTGCCAAGAATTAGGTATCACTGTAACAAGAAGTGCAAATTGGAATTTTGTGCATATCTTGTGATTGGAGGAAGCTAATTTTGGGACCCTCCAAATTATTTTTGGGCACTTTTCATCAGCCACATTTGGTGAATTTAGACATTAACTTAGTGTCCATATGTCTTTTCAGTTAATAGCCCTTGATAATTATTTGGGTCTTCCTCTTTTTGTCATCAATATTTCCTTTCGTTCAGTTAGTATTTGGGTGAGTATCCCATTTCAATGAGGAATATTCTGCTGGTTTTTCATGTTTTGGTCCGTAGATGTTTATGAGTTTTTTCAATTTGATTTGGGGTTGTTGTGAGTTCTGTTTTTTAAGCAGAAAATGAGGTTATTATTATTATTATTTCAAATTACCCTGCTGGAAAATACTTGTTCGAGGCTATTTGGTTTGAGCCAGCATAAGAATACGAGCTTGATTTCTTAGTACTACAATAATTACAGATTAATTATAGAAAATTCCATGTTACCTGAATATTGGTGGATTGTTCTTCCACCAATGACTGTTGATGATTTACAGAGGAAGTATCAGAGAAAACTGGAGCAATTAATGACGTATTGGGGGCAGAATCGGGATGGGCCGTGATCTTTCTTGCTCTTCCTTCTCTGCTATCCTCTTCTAGCTTAACACTTCTTTTTTCTTGGTCTCTATGGCTCGTTTGTCCATCTCCTTGGCCTTTTATTACTATTGTTATTCTTTTACTTAATTTTTTGTTTTCATTTTTGTTTTTTTTAACTTAACTGGTTTTTGTTAAACCATGCATGAAGGTTTAACGTTTATTGAAGATTTTGTTTTGGATTTGAGCTTTAGTATTGTAATGAACAGAAAACACTGATAATTTCTCTTTGTTCATCACAGTTTTGAGCTCAATCTGTGTTCTGTTTTAGCCTTTATTTTTCTGGTAAAAGAAATTATAGCACTTGTGGCTTGTTATATGTGATAACTTGGATTAATGCCTGACTATTATTGGATCTACTATTCCATTGTACGAATCTGCTGAAGGGTCGTAGGAAATTATTGATCTTGAGTTTGTCTCTGATTAAAGTGATTAATGCTTAAAAGTGGTCCTCGAAATTAGTCTTGAATTTTCTTTTTCTTTTTTTTATTTGAAGTCTATCTTCTCGAATCCATGGAAGATAGTTTGATAACCTTATGATGTTATGTGCTACAATTTGGTGAAGAATGTTAGTTGAATATACCTTTTGAATAATTTAGATTCAGAATTTTATTTTTCCAGGACAACCAAGTGAAAGTATGCTATTAGTTTTTTTGTTTTAGGTTCAGGCTTGGACACCATTTATTGATTTGTCATCTTTGAATGATATTTAGCTTGTGTGTATAGTAGGGATTAAGTGTTTGACTGTTGAAAGCTTTCAACAGGGGTAACCATAGTTTGCAGTATCGTGATACGTATCGTAAAGATCGTACGATACTACGATTCTAAAACATCAAATCGATCCTATTTTCGATGCTATCCAATACTATAAAAATTTGCCAAAATGACTCAAATAAGAGTAGTTTTTATATTTTATCGGTAAATTTATACCTGCACATTTCCTGTAGGATCTTACAATCCGATCCTATCGATACCGATCCTGCATTCAAATCGATCCCACGTAGGATCGCGATACTACAAACTATGGCGGTAACTAAGTTTATTTGTAATTTTAATGATTTATAATTTGGTATGACTTGGAGGTGTATTTCTCTCACTCTGACTTCTGGGGATACATTTTATGCTAATCAATAGTACAAGTATTTTATTTGTTTTGCAGTAGTTTGGGTTTATTGGATGGTAAGAGTTATCTGTACTACCCTATAAATAACTGACAAAAGTTGTAGTTGTATAGCCTACCACTTGCTTCCCCTTTGATTTACATTGGCTGTGCAAGATTAAAGATTGATTTGGAGCGGGTCAGAAACAGTCAAAAAGTCATGTTCAGATTCTTTTCTTATTTCGGCATCTATTGCTAATTACACTGTGAAGTACACATTACAAATTCTAGTCTAAAGTACAGAGTTGAGTGTTGATCTTGAATATCTTACATCTTACCAGTTACTACAGTTGAAAAAAATCTGCAGACTCTCAATGGGGGATCCTCTGGGCACCAATACTGATAAACAAGAGAGGTTTCAAATTCGACGATTGGAGATATCTGACAAAAAATGAAGGGTTTCATTGAATTATTACAACAGTTGACTGTTTGTGATTCAGTTTATGATGAGGATTTTGAAGGAAGGTATCTCGAGCTTGCCAAACAGGGAGATGATCATCTTATATGTGTAATTGAAGATAGTGACACTGGGAAGATTGTTGCAACTGGTAGCGTTTTCATTGAAAAAAAAAGTTCATAAGAAACTGTGGAAAGGTTGGTCACATTGAAGATGTTGTGGTTGATTCGTCTGTTCGAGGAATGCAGTTAGGAAAGAAAATTCTTGGGTTCCTCAATGACCATGCTCTTTCTAGGGTTGTTACAAAGTTATTCTTGATTGTAGTGCAGAAAACCAAGTCTTTTTATGAGAAATGTGGTTACAAACAGAAAGAGTTTCAGATGGTGAAGTACTTTATTTAGTGTATCTTTGTTTTGCAGACTGGTACAAAATCTTCCTAATTCAATGCTGTTATACTGTGGGTTAACTTGAGGTGATATCGTTTCTATTGAGTTGTATAATGTATTCATAGGGCGAAATAGATGTGGGAGGACATATATACAACTCGATACAGCGGGTTCAAACACTAGCTAACTCTATATTTGAAGGTTTTTTGTGCATTCACTTTTAGGCCTCGTATGGCAACAAAATTTTTCATCTTATTTCGCTCTCACTTTCATTTTATAATAATTTCTCATCAATTCTAATACACTTTTTTACATTTTCCAAATACATTTTTACATTTCTAATATAACTTTAATAATTTTAAAATCCAAAACACCTTTCAAAAGGCATACCATACGAGGCATTAAACATTGGTTTGAAACTCATCGTAATTAAAACTTTGGGAAAAACATGAACATCTATAGGCCTGTTCTTTAGCTTGTTCTGAGAACTGGTTTCAAAACCAATTCTTAGCCTAAATAGGTTTCAATCCATTTGTAAGAAACAAGATTCTGAGTTCTGGATTCAAACCAGTTCTCAGCCCAAGGTAAAAAACATGGGTCTTAGATCAAATTTATTCCGAAAACTTTTTTCCCTAATTTTTAACATTTTATTCAATTTCCACTAAAGTTTGATTTTATTTATTTTAAACAAATAAAAAAATTTATTAACTATAAATTTTAAAAAAATTCCACAAAAATAAAAATAACACAATTCAAATAAATAACATACGTGCTTCACACCTATTAATTTTATTGTTAATATGAAATAGTTAATGAAGTTGTTTGTAGCAAGAATGGAAAATACTTTTGTAATGCATAATTTTGCACGTAATATCGGAACAAAATAATTATAAGCTGAGTAAATAACAGCTAAATTTATCTGACATTTACCAATAATACAAAAGCATTAATAATAGTTCCCCATATCCAAGTGAAAAAAAGTGATTCAAATCATACACCATATATATTATGGTAGATAAATTACATTTGAAGGCTCTTTAACAATTTGTTCACAATGTTCATTCGCAGTTACGACATGTGATTTATCCCCGCCTGCCACTGATTAACCTCCACCGGGTCATTCCAACTCGTTTCCCCATCAATCACTACATTCTTATTATCATTATCGTTATCAGCAAACTCTTCAAAGACTACATGGTATGTAACTGAAAAGAAGTGTCAAAAAACCACGTTTATTGAATGTCATATGTGAACCAGCATGGGAATAGAACAAGTAGTACAGGAAATGCCAAAAAACCAGCCCAGATCACAACTATCTTCGTGCAGAAAAAATCAAGCATTGCCATACAAAAAATCAAGAATGAAAGAGGCATTAGTTTCTGAAGAAGGAAAGCTAAAAGCAACTGTTATTTGGTTCCACCTTCTTTCCTGGAAAACCTGAAAATCCAATTGGTTAGATGAAAAAAGAAAAGAAAATAAGAAAAAGATTGCATTGAGACATGTGTTACAACCACAGCTTCTAATTGTATGCCTCACCTACTATCATCAAATTGAAAACATTCACCCATGACAAAGACATAGATGATGCATATATGGTCACATATATACAAACACGGCATTGAGCAGGAAGTGGCAAAGCAACTACAAGCAATTATTACAATCTGCATACAAGAGCATTCTGGAGTTTTCTGATTTCCCCTTTCTTATAGCATGTGCAAACAGCACATCAAGCAGTCAAAAATATCTATAGATCATAGTATAACGATGAGCCCAAGATGAGCATTTGATACTCAAAGTTCAGTTCTGAATTCACGGTTCGGGAAGATCAGTGGAGCATGCTCCTTCCTAACTATAATGAAGTCATTATTTCAGAAGAGAAAGAAAAAGATGTAAACCACACACACACATAACAGGGATTGGAGGTGGGAACTCATGCCAATAGAGGCGGAGAAAAAGAATCACAGCACAAGAAAAACAAAATTTTGAAGATATCTGCAAGATTGGAGTGTAGTTAATTTGTTAAGAGCTTCAGTTAGAAAAAGAAACTCATTTATTACCACAAACTAACTGGAATGAGGAAACAAAGATGTAGTCCATGGTTCCAGTAAAAAATCTAAAGAGAAACTTCTTTTTAAAATTTCCAACTATGTCAAAGAAGGGGAAAACTAATTTACGAAAATGGCAATGCAGAACAAAATTCTGGAAAGTACAGATTTTGGCAAATCTAACTGCAAATGCCAAAAAAACCAGCCCAAATCAAAATTATTATAGTGCAGAAAAGACATGCCCAAAATATTGGTGGAGGCAACAAAAAAATTCCCAACAGCAAAAACGGGGACTCAATGATCGGTTTCCAATCTTTCCATTTTGTAATGAACTATTTCCCATATCCGTTTAAACTACTGTTTGTGATGGAAGCAAACAGCAACCAGAAGAACGATATCCATTGCTATGTTTCAATTTTCGTAATAAATTTTTTTTCTTTCCTCTGTATCAATTCATTATTCACCAACTTCAAAGAGGTGAATTTTGGCTTCAAAATAAACATAACAATTGATCACTTTCAACTCCTAAAAAATTTACTAATTGGAAAATTAATAGAGAATGGCAAAAAAAAAAAAAAACAACCTTTTACTAGTCGGCCTTGGTCACCGGAGGCAATAAGGGAGTGCGGCTGCCTTAGTTTCTTCCGGGGGCTTGAAAACTCCGTCGCTCCCCTGAACCAAGATGATGACGTTGGAATACAAATCGAGGTCGAACGCGTCAGCGGGGAAAGCAACAACACGAAACTTCAACGACCCATAACCTTCTCGTCAAACGTACCTCACTTCGCCAAAGCTCCGCACCGATCTCGTCAATTTGGTCGACTCGTCAAGAGCAGAGAAAGAGGATTCTATTTCTGTGTTGAGGTATGTTTTATGGTCTCAAACCAAACATTGAAAACTGGGTTTGAGACGAAGTCTGCGAAACATGGGTTTCAGCCTTTTTTGGCCATTTTTTTGGTCTCAACCCACAAGGTTTGAATCATAATCTTGGATTAGGGGAAAAAAAACTCCGCATAATGTTCATGTGAACATTGATCGCATGTATGAACCTATTTTACATAAAACTAACTCACAAAATACAAAATGTATCGATAGCCAATGTTATAAATTTAGTTGCTCACGATCATAGAACACGAGACGCCATGAATGTAAACCCTCCATCCTACCAACTATCAGCCGTACAAGTAATAAACATTAATCTACTAGTCTTTAATTTCCACTCTCCAGCGCTCCAAGGTAAAACTCACATGAAGGATCTTTGTTTCATAATTGATTCCATGCCTTCAAAAATCATATTAGAAGATAATATAGTGCAGCTGAAACTTTGAATGAAGCACAAAGCTGATGCAAAGGCTAGAATGAAAAGATACAAGTAGCATCAGTTACATGACCCACAAAGGATAATTCTTGTACATTTTCTGAAACACAAAAATTCCCTGAAGTGAAGCCTCTTTGTGAACACAGTCCCCAGAAAAACAGGCAAATCTAACACAGTAGGAATCAGCATTCTTCTGCACTACTACACCCGGTACAAGAATCAACCTCAGCACGTTCCCTGTGTACCGTAAAGGAGGCACAGCCTTCCGCACTCCCTAGGTACCAGGAAAGTTGGTCAAATAAAGGGAAAAAAGATTCTGCAAGAAAAATAAAGAAAAGATCAGAGATGCAAAACCATCATATCTGATGAAGAAGAGATTGCTCGTTTTAGGACATAGCATGGATGATAAACAGAAAACAAATTTAAGATCCTCGTCTTGAACAAAGTGAGACAACCAGTCGCGAGCCAAGTTTTCCTGTTATTATGCTCTTCATACAGCACCGAGGAGTTCATGTTCCATAACTATTTTCAATTTTATCAAAATTTGATTCTCAATGGTTCTATACTCCTGTCTATCTTTTCTCACTAATGGGGTAGTTATTTATGAACCTTTTTGATATCAAACTCCTTTTGCCCATAATTTCATTGCACATCTTCAGCAACATGTTGTCCCCTACTAAAAATTATTTAAACTGTCTTCAAATCAGAAAGTACCAAGCAATCACAACAGTATTAATGGAGTTCAGAGAAGAATATCTAAAGACCAAAAATAAAATTAAGGGATAAATTCAAAAACTCCCTTAGGTTTGAAAAAAGTACAAATACCCTCTAAGATTTGGCAAAACTACCAACCCCACCTGCAACAGACGAAAATACCCTCAAAGTCCAATTTATCAACAGTAAGGAACAAGTCGTTATTTTGGACAATTCATACAAATTCAAGAGAGTATTGGTAGTTTTGCCAAACCTCAGGGTTTGAATTCTGCCCTAAAATAAAATCAAACTACAACCAGAGCTTGAGCAAAGTTCAAGCATCTCCAAACCACAATCACATGCATACTCTTTGAAACAAATTTCCGAAATAAGAATAATTGATTTACGATGTAGTCAAGTTTTTCAGTATCTCAGGATAAGTGTCAGAAACATATAGGAGTACCAACTAGAAGGACAATCATCAGCTATAATCATTACAATATTAGTCAACCTAGGAAAAGATGGATAAAGAAAATTAATCTATCACATTCCGAGAAGCTATATGAACCCTGGAACAGCACAACAGACTATCTAAAGAAAGTGGGAAATAATAGTCACCTGAGAACTTATATAGCAAATTCAGTGCACAAAATTCTTGCTACTACTACATGTAGAAAAGGACCAAATTTATGCAGCAATACCCTTCAAGTAAAGATGTTATATTTTACAAACACCAATAGCTACTGAGACCCAATTGTGATAGCTTGAGAATTTGTAACCAAAACAGAAAAGAACCCAATCAAAAAAGTCCTCTAGTAAAAGTAGCCCAAGGAAACAGCCTTTGAATCAAATTTTTCCATACAAAAACCTCAAATTGTATTTCTAACATGTGATAGTGAATACTGTCAAAGGACAACATATTCATCCCACTTACTTCATGGTAAGGTGAATCTAAATGTAAAAACATTAACAAAAGGTACAGTGATTTAGAGCCCTGAGCAAAATGTGACATGTAGGTGGCGCATCAATGTAATAATAATGGCAAAGTGAGACTCACAAAGAAAATCATTGTTCAAGCACACTGCCATCTAAAATATCATCAGGCTTGTGCAAGTATCCACAAACATTGCATTCCATGATTGCAGAAGAAGTTGAATCAGATGCAGGCAGAGGAGCTAATGTGCCCCAGCAGTTTTCTCTATTACACATGTACTTCAGGAAGAAATAAGCATGAGGGAAATCACTGCCATCTTCAGCAACACTGCCAGCCTCATCAGCCACCATTTCTTTATCATCATCCTCATCCATGGTAGCCCCATTTTCATCATCAAGGTTTTCTTCCTCCAATTCCTCGTCATCTTGGTCTGACCAATTAGCCTCAACCTTACAACGGTCGCAATCACAAGTAAAACCATAATCTTCCTTAAGCCTCTGTTGTCTTTCAGAGTACTTAAGGTTCACAGGGAAGTAACTCACACAAATCTCACGGTGGCCAGGAACATCATGGATTACCCTCACTATGATATCAGTGTTGTTGGCATCAGGAGCCGTAGTATCAACATAATCAAACCTACAGGCATTTGGTAAGCAATCATGATTAAAGAAAGAGGCCCTCGGATAGATACCATAGGCCCTAACAGACCTTTCCTTATCAGGGGTGAAAGGCTCCATCAAACCAAATGCATTGAGCTTGTCTTTGGAGAGAAGGGCAGCTGTTAGTTCCAAAGAGAAGGAAAAGCAAACAGTACTTTGATTTACTGAGGGCAACAGGAGAGATGAAACAAGTGAATGGAGAAAAACGGAGGAGGTCTTTGCCTCTGGTGAGTTCAGAAAAGCAGAGGGATCACCTTGGAGAGACAAAAGAGTCTGAAAATTGGCAGGAGAGACAATAGCCAAGTTATAAGCTGCAAAGAGAAAACGTGCCTGCACTTGGAGGTCCATGGATCCCAGGAGAAGTGGTGAAGGGGCATTTTGAAGTTGTTTGAGGGCCTGACAAACCCAAGGTGTGTGGGAAGTAGACAGAGAAACTGATTGGCAATAACGACTACAGAAGATATACAGAGAACAGCTAGGACAAGAGGAACAAGAAATCTGTACTTCCGAGACTAATCTGAAACAGTGAGCACAATATTTGAAGTTGGGATTTTTCTGAGCACTTTGAGGAGCAGCTAGCAAAGGAAGAGCAGAGTATAACAAGATAGGGGAATCCCTGAGGACTATCTGCCCAGCCTGTAATGGCCCAGATGCCACAAGAGCCCTCCCCTTCCCTTCTAATTCTACCATTGTCACTAGTGGAGCAGGGGATTCAGCTGTTCCCATCATTATTCCTAAAACCCAGAAGTCCAAAACCCCTGCCTATATTGCTGCAGTGCCTTATCCAGCAAAATATACGTAGCAATAGACCTTAAGAATCTTTTCAATATCTAGAATTCCTTTTCGGTGTCTTGAAATGATACACTACCATCCACCCAGTTCCAGCTGTGCCAAAAAAAAAAAAAAAAAAAAAAATTCTTAACTGTCACCAATAGGTATTCAGATTGACCAGCAAGGAAGAAAACTGCAAAATATAACTGACAACGAACACAGATTTAACAACTATCAAACTTTGCTCAGGCATTGTTTCTTTCAGCTAGTCTGCATGCAAGATGATGTTAAACAAAATCCCAACTCTTTCTATATATGCATCAGGAATATACATCCGAAATCAGGATCACTTGGCAACTAAAATTTCCTGCTTGCTTTGATTTCTCATCACAATAACCAAAATCGGATAAATAAGTGAAAATGAAAAATCAACAAAGGAAACTCATGAAAATGAATCATTTACATTGTTTTAAGCAAAACAATGCTCAATTTCTCTAAGAGTTGATCAATTAAGAGGCTCAATACTAACAGTCACCCCAACACACTCCATTGCCAAAATGGTTTTCTCTTCAATCTATAGCTATTTTCCCTAGGAGAGGCAAAAATAAAAATGATGAAGTTTGTCACATTAAGATATTCTTCTGGGTTGAATGGAGGACAATTCCAAAAGGAAGAATACTGATTGCAGAAAAGTAATGTTTGAGTATATCTATATACCTTTATCATTGATTACTAAAACACTATAGGGAAGACAACATAATAAACTGAAGAGAAAAAACAAATTGAAGAAGAGTAAAAAAAAAAATTTAGTCAGGAACTGACCATGAACTCAATTTGATGCCTGATACAAGGGGAGGAAGAGATTTCTAGATTTGCTAACAAGATCTTAAGATTCTTCATGTAAATATTAGAATCTATTTATTGGCTTAATTACACAAAACTCACATAATTAGGGGCTAGCTGCAATTGCCCCAGCCCCACAACCCAGCTGTCCACCTAAAACCAACTGAAAGCCAAGGCTAACTTTCCATTTAAAGAGCATGGCAAAAGATTTTTCAAGGATTCATTTGAAGTTTTTGCTGTTTTCAAAGGTTGAAAAGGCAACCTAAATTTTGCTGCAAGCCAGCCAATCTAAGAAATAAAAAAAAAAACTTCTATTTTTCTAGTGAGAAAGAAAACCAGTGATTTGATATCCTCGGAGAACCACTATAAGATTCTACTCTTCCGTTCTCCACTTTGTACTTTTCCGTGTGCCTTTCCTATTACAGTTACACTCTACCTCAAATATGAAAACCGAATCAACATCATTTAATATTCAACATTGAAGCTTAGCCGAAAATTAATCAAAACATTCCACCTAGTGCCACCCACGAAGAAAATCTTGTAAGTTCATTTGGAGGATCTACCACGCATACACAGGAAATTTCCTCCAGTAGTGTGCCAATAATCCATATTAGTAAAGACATCCTAAAATTATTGAATTTTCTATCAAGGGAAGTACATTTGTACAAATGTATGATTTGTTCACAAAAATGTAAACTGTTATACTATAATAAGAATTTCAGAGTCTATATCTACTCTTTACCAATTTCAGATCCTACTATACCCTTTAAAGAATTTAACCAAGAACAATATAACATACAATACCCTTTTTGAGTATATGGGATAAGAAGGTGCTATCTTAATATTGAAATAATGAACACAAGGTAATTCCCTATCAAAATTATTATAGCCTCTAGGAAGTTGCTCAGTTTAACATCCTGCTCATATTCGCTGAAGAATGTAGAAGATTTTCAATCTCACCTGCTAGGATGCCTCCAATAACAGTATCACATAAAAAAAAAGAAACCCCATAAATATTAAACAGTAAATAAAGTTCACTTTTCCCTTTTGTACTCAATTCAACATCATTGTTGATGTCTCTGAAGAACCACAAACACATAGAATGCATCCAATAACCACCAGTCAATTAACAACCGACAAATTTTAACCAGTTAATAGAGCTTTTTCTTTTCTTCTTTTTTTTTTTTTTTTTTTAAGTTAACTGATAGGAGCGATTTGTTGCATAAACATGAGGCAGAAATCTATATGGATTTTTCTAGTCATCGACAGCAAACAAAAATCATGCAACTCACCACTACAAGGAAACAGGCGAAGAATTCTTAAAAAGTAAAGAACTTTCAGCAATAGAAACAATAATAAAAAAAGAAAAAATCATTGAGAAAATTACCAAAATTCCGCTGGTATAAATTCGACTGAAAATTCCAGTTGTTTGAATGTGGTTTACATATATAGCTGAGTTGAGAGTCTGGCAAACTGCTGACTAGAGACAGACAAATATGGGCCTGGATGAAAAATAGGGTTTAGACTTAGACCATGGCAGAAACCCCAAGAGATTCTTAGTTTTGATTTTTTTATATTTTTAATCTGATATAAATACTGTGAAATAAGCTGTTCAAAATCATACTGCAAATTAGATAAATGAAAAAGAGTTTGAATTGGATTTCATCCTTCTAAAACCCTAAATCAAAGGAGAGAAATATAAGTGCACCATGAAAATCTTAATTTAAAATCAATTAAAACAAGGAATTGGAGGATTAAAATACAATATAGGGATAATAGCGGCATAATAACTTTTTGCCTCATATTCTTAGATTAGTTTAGCCTTTATTTCTTATGTATTTTCAAATTGTTTTTCACACCTTAAATTTTCATTGTTCACAATATAATGATACTTTTATTCGAAAAGTCATGTTTATATGGCAGAAGTAAAGGCACTTATTTGATAAAGAGTTGTTCAAATGAGTTCGGCCCTGTTTTTTTTCTGGCTTGTCTTGGGGAAATATTGGTTTTTTCTTGGAAATTTTTTAGAGAATTTTTTTTTTGGAAAATTGTGTACGTAAGAGATAAAAAAGTGTAATGATTATATTATTTTTTGAATTTATGTGAGTAGATATTTAGAGGAATTTTTTAAATAATTTTAATTTTGAATTCTTGGAAAAATGAAGTTGTTTCTTTATGTAAAATTTTGGAAAAAAAAAGTAATGATTCTTGGAAAATAGCCACAAAAAAACATATAAATCTTTCATTTCAATTAAAAGAGGAAAGCAAAACATTCTTATAAATTTAGAATTTGATTTAAATAAAAGTTGTTTTTATATATATGGGAAAAGTTTTCATAACGGGCAGTAGAAGTTTCAAAATTGATAAGAAGGGTATAATTTTTACATAATTTTTCATAAAAGCTGTAAATGATTAGGAAAAAATAAAAAATATTCTTATGGACATAAATACCATCTCTTACCTGATATATCAAGGGGATGATGCTCTTCATCAATCGATTTGAAGCGGATGATGCCTTTCATCAAGGGATTTGAAGGTCTTCCTCTCTTACCAGATGGTTTGTACTTGATGGTCTTTAAGGTCCAGCCCATAGTTGAATCGCAATACGTATCGTGTATCGAAAATCAAATTTATAATACGCGTATCGTATTGTGTATCGTATCGTAAGATACGTTTATATATAATAATATAATATAAATTTTATATATTATTTAAAAAAATTTAAAACTATATATTTTTTTTCATTATATATTATGGATTACATATGAGAATAAACATTTATTTTAAAATAAACTTTCATAAGTTTTTAAAAATGAACTTTTATGTGAAAATCATAAAAACTATAAGTAAAATTTGAACTTAAATAGTATTATTTTAATCATATCATAAATTTATAATACAGTCCACAATCTTTTTTAAATTAAATTAAAAACATATCATATTATTAAATTAAATAATTAATATTCTCATCAAAATAAATATACTAGTGATATTATTATTTTAAATCACTAAACAAATATAAAGATGATTAGTATGGTATCTTTCGAAAATGTATTTGGGATGAAAATAGGTATATTTGAGATGTAAAAAGTGTATTACAAATGATGAAAATTATTACAAAATTTTAAATATAGTTTACAAAACAAAGGCGAAACAGAAACCAATACTACCAAATAGGAAAAATGTGAGATAATAATTATAAACGAATTTTAAATAAAAATAACATTTTTATAATAATTGAAATAATATCTTATATTTAATATAGAGTAAAAGTTACTTTTATAAGGGAAAAAAATTAAAATTAAACATTTAAAATTGAATTTTAGAAATATTTAACGTATAACATGATACGCGAAAAAATTTACTTTTATAAGGGAAAAAAATTAAAATTAGACATTTAAAATTGAATTTTAGAAATATTTAACGTATCGCGATACGTATCGTATCGCACGAATCGCACACAATTGCACGGTCACTACCACTTACGATATGCTTGTGTGATACGTATCGAAAATTACCTTTCATGATACGTATCGTACGATACGTATCGCTAACAACTATGGTCCAGCCCCTCTGTTGCAGGTGTAGCCATCGAACGGGTTTCAACCAAAAAAGAACAGGGAGACCAATTAATTTGCTGGGCACAGTGAGCAGACATTTGGATAACAGTATTTTCTTCAACAAATCTAACAGTATTTTCTGGACGATTCGCCAACTACTTCTGCTGCCTGATGATGGGATGTATAAAGATTAGCTAAATTAGCCAGCAAGACCTCAGTCTATAATTTCTCTGCGTATTCTAAATTGAAATCACAGAAATGCTTTCCAGAGTCCCCTGATCCGCCGCCATTGAGAATCTTTTCTCCAGGACTTCTCGAACATGTAATTCCTCGGCGTATTTGGAATCTAAAATGACATAAACACTTTTTAGAGTTTCCTCCTCCTCTGCCATTGATGATTTTCTCCTGAGAACCTCCAGGACCTTAATGCCTATGCATATTGCCAATATGAAATAACATTAACTGCAATACTAGTTTCCTCTGCCATGGATTATGATCTTTTCTCCAAGAACTCAACAACCTATAATTTCTCTACATATTCAGAATTGGAAATGAAGTCAAAATTTTCAATAATCCCTTTTGCTATTGAGATTTTTAAAGCTCTCTGTCTTGTCCATTTATATACCCAATTTCTTCACTTAAAATTTTATTTACCGCCATTGAATCTCATTTTACATGACCATGTCTTCCATTGCAAATCAGGGGCAATTTAGCAGGAGTTTGTTTTGGCTGATGTTTGCAGGTGATGTAGAAATCGGAACAGGAACGAAAGTCCTAATTTCATAGAGCAGTTATGTCCCTATTATGTTTTAGGTTTTTGTTTAACCATTTTCTACTGTAAAGTAAAATTTTCAAGTCCTCCAAATGGTTCCACAATAGGATATCAGGCACCAAATTTTTTTTCTAAATGAAATTCAGTCCCAAAACATATCTCTCCAGTTTCAGATTTTTCCTAGCCTGGTTTATCCTAATTCTAGTACACCCAAAGTGCCTCTGCTTCAAATTTTTGTCGATCGTTTCTTGAGATAAGTTAAATCCGCTGTGGTGTAAGGGAAGATTCCTCCAATAGAAATTTCTAGCTCAACACACACTCATGGTCATAAGAAAAAGGAAGAACACAATAACCAAACTGCAAAAATGCTAAAAAGCTGAAAGGAAGACAACGAACCAAACTCTATCATGGAGGATATTCCATGAAGAAAGGAATAAAAGGAACAAGACGAAGAAGAGGATGGCAGGATGAAAACAACATTAGTTTCAAACATAAAAACTTATAAAAATGTTTCTTTCAATATTTTAAAAAATGTTTCCTAAACCATCAAATGTTGCATAAAAAACGCACAAGATTTGCATGTACATAGCTGAGGAAAGCTGTCGAACAAGCACCTTGACCTTGACCTTTGACCCTAATTGACCTACATCAAAGTCAAACCTAGTTAACCAAAAGTCAAAGTCAAACCTAGTTGACCGAAAGTTAAAGTCAACTCTTGTTGACCGAAAGTCAATGTCAACCCTAGTTGATTGAAAGTTAAAGTCAACACTGTTGACCATAAAGGTAAACCCAAAGTAAAACATAAAGTCAACCAAATTATCCCTTAATTCAAAATAATAATATATTTATTAACTTAATTATCCCTTAATCCAAAATTATCCCTGAATTGCATGTAAACAAAATCATATATTTGTTAACTTATCAAAACTAAGATTATGATCATAGGTCTAACATTAATCAATTGGCAATCAAAGAAAATGTGTTTGTCTGTCTCTTTCATTCTAACTTCCACAAAAATTACACTTGTTTTTAGTAATTCCAATTCAGCTCTTTTTATTATTATTTTATTTTATTTTTGGTAGGATCAAAAAGCTCCCAACACATGCTTAAAATTAAGAAAGAGTTTGTGGTACAATACTAATTAAGACTCCACAATCGAATTCTGCCATGTCGTTGAGTTTTCAGTACTATAGAAGAAAGCTCTTCCCTGTATTTTTCACTTAATGCAATAAGTGGTATGCAAGCTTAATACTTATTTAAAGTTTTTATTTCATTCTTTTCGAAATCTTATTTTGGTTTTGAGACTTTGGAATCTCCCAGTACGTTCGTATCTGATGATCTGGTAGAAACACAGGGGGGGTTTAACCATGGCTGCCTCTGTCCAAATATTCGCTTAACATATTAATCAAGACTAGGGTTGGAATTGCTGTCAGCGAATGGAATTCCATATTGGAATTTAGGTGGTGCATCATCGTTCTTGCTCATATACTGGCAAAACATATTCTCGAGTTCATTAATTATTCTATCACATTCCGCGTGCATACGAGTCTCTAATGAACTCTTGCCCTTTCTAGATGAATCATTGAGAAATGCATACGCGCTTGACCCAAAACTCCTCTGTAACTTCTAGAGTGATCATTCTCTCGTAAAGTTAGGTTATCCCAATAATTACAATATACATTTAATCAGTATGAATTCCATCACATACAAAGAAGAAAACAAGCAAATAGTCTAAACAACCAGCAAAATAAATAAACTCTTAAGCTATACACAATTATGACATTCAAGTACACCAATGAATTTAAAACTATATTCAAGTACTCCGAATGATTTAAGGTTAATAAATTAACAATAGGTTATATACATATCACACACTAACAAACTGAAAGAGAATGATAAAGAAAAATATTTCATCGCCAAAAATTCTTTTGTTAATCGGTACTTCTTAAACTCTTGCCACCATTCTTCCTTCATCCATGGATGATCTAAAAGTGGGGATCATGTCTTTCTTTAGACCATATATTCAATTTGCCACTCTTCCAATTATTCCAATTTTTGCATGCCCACACAAACCATTTTCCTCGTAGAGCTTCTGTAGCTTGGAAATGAAAAGTTCCCAAAGACAAAAGTGATAGTATTTGTTATGAATGACAATGAATTTAATGATTTAAAAACATGTGAGACAATAATTGATAGAATGTATGATCACATCATGCCATAACGCATCTTGAGTATCTTGAGAAACTTGTAGCCAATGTTTACATTTGCTAAAGTCAATTTTATTTCATGTGGAAAACGCAAAGTAAATAATCCAATTCTTCCTACTTTCATAGCCAACTGGTTCTAAGCGCGTATCAAATCGTATGAGTTCTCGAATTCCACGACTACGTTGGTCTATAAGCCTTTGACATCTCGTACCGGTTCGATCATGTCGGGCTTTTTTACCTTTTCTATGTCATCGCCGTTGTCATCCAATCATGGTCGCTTTGGTGGTTGAGCCATCCTAGTACTTTCATCACAAGCGAACAAACTTATATTAATACAACAAGTGAATACAACAATTGATAACCACACTTAAAATTCCAACATTCAACAAATCACAAAAACAAATGTAGTGAACTTCTTTGAAAACTATCAAATTTAGTCCACAATGTTTCCAACTTTTTTTTTTTTAGTTCAGAAGATGGAAAATTTTGCCCAATTAACGGACGACTCATCCCGATGTTAGTCAAAAGTGGATTTGACCGAGACAAAACCATCTCCCTCCTATAATAGGTCACAATACCATTTTGGTGCTCAATGTTCATCCAATTTCAATGGTCATGGTCAAACCCCCCACTTTTGATTACCGTCAGGATGGGTCGCCTATTAGTGTGTAAATTTTTTGTCTGTTGGACTAAAATTGAAAAAAAAAAAAAAAAATGAAACCATTGTGGATTACATTTGATAATTTTTAAAAATGTGGACTACATTTTCCACTTAGGTAAAGAATATGAACTGAAAATGAAAATATATCAATATAAAATTGTCCTATTTCTAAGCCGGTTTGCTCAAATCTGCTATTTAAGTCAGTTCAAGAAAAATTTGCCTCATATAGTTAGCAATCTAAGGCCCTTTTTAGGGAAGCGCCTTAATTTGCACACAGACTATTTAAGGTGGTTGAGTATGTTGGAAATTATCCAATAATTTTACTTAAAAAGAAAAGGAGAAGTGATCAGGTAGTGCGACAGCTTTGCAGGAGGTCTAGTAAGCTAGAACTGAGATCGAACACTGGAAGCCAAGTTGTAAGACAGCTCGTGCAACAATCGCACAAAGCTTCGTAAGTCTTCCATTGAAGCAACGTCTAAAGCCAGACGTTGGAATAGCGATGTACGACAAGTCGTAAAATTCATACAAAGCTTCGCACAGGCTCCAGCAGACTTCATCTTTTCTGAAAGGTTGCAACGCTTCTCGAAAAGTGAGATTCCAGGATCAATTCTTAACCGAATTGACTCTGATTTTTTCCTACCTTTTCATAAGAATTGTGACTATTGAATGATACCCTTTGAAGGTCTATAAATCATTCTCATTTCTAAGTTTTTCCTTGCACTTTTCACACTTGTTCTATATATTATTTAAGTCAATGTAGACTTCTTACAATAATCTTCATCTTATCCCATAAGAATATTAGTCCTAAACTTTTGCACACTAAAGGGGACTAATAGAGTCTAAAGGAAAGTGCGTTGCACATATTTGAAGAGGCATTTCCTTTTGTTCTACTTTTGTAATAAATTAGTGTTCTTGAATAAATAAATTTCGGTTGATTCTTTGTGCTATAAACTCCCATTGTTATTCAGAATTATCCAACAGAGTAAAAATTGACTTAAAAAATTTGGGACAATTTTATTTTCATACTTAGAGTATGAAGTTACCTTAACCCTCTCTTTCAACTATGTCAATTTTAAACTTTCTTGGAATTGTGGTGATTTATACAATGTATAAACTTTTGTTTGGACAATAGTTATTGTCTTATTGTAATATCTTTCGTTTAAATTTGCGGAAATTAAATATCTAAATAATTAGCAACAAGTAATAAAGAGATTTAAGAATAAGAGTGCCAGTTGGGGAAAAAATAAGGACTTTTTATGCGTTTCATTTAAAAGTGCCTTAAAAGTCTGATTGTGTGAGGAGTTTAATTTAAAATCACCTTAAATACAAGTTTCTAACATCGATCTGCTAAACTTTCTAAGCACAAGTTTCATTTAGAATTGCATTTATAAAAGAGTTGCTAAGTAATCACCTTGAATTTTATCAATTTTTTAAGGCATTTTGTACAAAACCTCCTTAAATTATCATATTTTAGAATTTCAAACACTTTCCATGGTTTTGCCTTAAAAAAATAATAAGTAATTCATGCTGTTTTTGTAGTAATGTGGGAACCATGAGTGAGAGAGATTAGCAAGGATTTTGTGTTGGGTGGAAAGCGTGTAATGTTTTTAACTGCCAAAGAATGAATTTTAAGTTGAAATAAGATGGTTTGAGTTAAACCAACAATGGGTTACTGGTCGTACATTAATTATCCTATGTTGTGCAATCATTTTTCACATATCTACATCGTATTTGTATTTAGTCGTTGGATTATTTGATCCCTCTTCTATACTCTCGTTACACTTATGGTCCTTCTTCTTTCATGTGTTAGCACTTTTACTTCTTGTGCCAGTTTTGTAGGTCATTTTGAGGGTGGTTGTGCAAATTTTAAATTTGCATTATAATCGGTAAATCCTTCTACTTCTGGTTATAGGGACTAAAAGTATCAACACATGAAAAAAAGATGGACCAATAGTGTAATAAGAATATAAAAGATAGACCAAAAGTGCAATTTTCTCTTTTGATGAGGTCATCGTGAGCTCCTTTAAGCAAGAGGACAAACCCATAAATAGGAACCCAATGATCACAGATTTCAAAGGCAATAGCCCAGTCCAATCGTGATCGCCGAGCTTGAGGGAGATCGTGTGGAACCGAGCCCAGTTAGAAGACGGCCTGTTTCGTAGAGTCTGTTGACTCTGCGAAACCCCTCATCCACAACTCATGCTCTATCTTACTTTGGGCTCATCCATACAGCATCCAAGCTTCTGAAAGTTGGCATAGCAGAAATCAGAAGCAGACTGCGAAGAAGCCTGCAGCACGAGCCTGCAAATTGCAAGCCCACGCCGCGGCCCATTGCAGCTCGCCTCCTCACGGATCTGTGTGCAAAGCTCACAGGCTTCTTGCGAATTTCAAAAATTGCCTGGTTCTAGAATTCGGGAAGGATTTGGAACGTGCATGTTTTCCTATTCCTTTTCTAATAATAATTATAACTAAGTTAAATTACCATAAACTAGTTACAACTTGACTTAATTGTTAGTTTCCTTTTTAAAGTTGGAAGTAGATTTTTTTTCCAACTTGAATTTGGATTTTCTCTTCAAGATACCAAATTCAAGCTTTCCTTTTCCTATTTTATTTCCTTGTGATTTTTGGATATCCCCTTAAAAGGATATAACCAAAATTCTTACATCCCTTATTCGAGTTCCTTTCAAATTTGGTTTGTAATCAATCGGTTTCCAACTCTCGTTGGTTTTCACTTTTGATTTATTTCCTTTTCCTTGTAATTTTTGACTACTCCTATCCCTATAAATAGGAGGAAGCCGAAAACACATAACTCAGAATTCATAGTTAATTGTGAGGTTTGTCATTTACTTTGAATTCTCATCTTTATTATTTTGAGCTTGTGTGTTTATTATGTATTGATAACTCTGCAAGTTCCTGAAGTTAGAAGAGTCTAAGTTACTTGCTCCACCTAAATTTTTGTTCATTCACCTCTTAATTCTTTTATCTAGTTAGAAATAAAAGAACTAGTCTCATCTAGGCTAAGTAGGGAATTTCGAGTATCGAAGAGAGTAAGTCTGTAACCTTTCAAGTTTGATCCTTCCTTGGCAGTCGACTTCCGCAATGTGGGGCGTTTCATGACAACTCACATCACCTTTAATGCGGATTATGCCTGCAAAATTGCTTGAACGTTTGGACATTTTTATGTGTTTAAACATAAAGATACTCTCCCGACTATTTCCCTTGCGATATTTCTTTCTCTTCATTATTTTTTTTGCAGCCCCCTTTTTCTTTTGCTATTAGTTTAAGGAATGAGTATAAAAAGATTTGATTCTTTGCTTTATGTTTCGCATGGCTACAGTTCTAGAATTTCTAGATTGCCGGTTGAAATGCTGGAATTTCTGTAATCAAGAAGCATATCAATGGCTCAAATCCAGTTTAACTATAATTTTATTACGATTCTGTGCCAAGCTTTTTGCATTTTCTTATCAGCTTCCCGCCAGGATTCCTGAATATGCTGTTGGTGCTCTATTCTGATTGTCCCCACTTGATGTATCAAGTCCCATAGAATTCCTGAATAATGAATTGCATGTAGGAGAAATTTTAGACTTTTTGTCTCTTATAGGAGACTGAATTAGGGAATGTTGCATTGTAAATCTTGCAAATTCTGAACATTCAATTGGTGTGGTGAATAATAACCACCAGACATGTGGATGTCGCTACTATTCTCTTCCTCAATACAAAAAAGAAAATGAATTCAAAATTTAGCATTATATTTGAGTGAGAATGTTGGTAAGATTTTTGCATTTTAGTTTCAAATTATATTTGATTGATAGCCAATTTAATTCTTTTTTTGAAAAAAAAAATCGAGAGAGAAAAATGCCACTTTTATCATTAACAAAGCTCAAAAAATTTGGTTCAATGTTCAAACACACCGACCAAAAATGCTCCTCAATCCTCTCACTTCTACTGTAATGTGCTAATTCAAGTGTGAGTGATAGTGAAGGATAGTCACTTTAATTTTAAGTGTTAAGATAATTCATAGTTAATATAGTGGATGAATTTGGGGGCTGGAATTATGGGTTATGTGTTAAAGTTTCCACCTATACTACATTACTTAGATGGCAAAAGAATTGTTTGGAACTCCATTATGCTCTGATCTGGTCTATTAAACTTACCAACATTCAGTTTAAACTGAAAGAGTTACTATTTTTCTATCTTTTAATGTTGCAGAATATCCTACAAAATTTGTGAGATGTTGGCAATATTATTATATTTTTTAATTTTTGTTTGTTTCCTTTTTTTAATTTTAAGGTGTTATTAGCAGCATCGCATTACATTAATTGAGACGTGAAAATTGTTTGTGGTGGATGTTGAGACTTAACGCTTTAGTGACCTTGAGACTCAAGGTGCCGAGCCCCCAAGGTCTGGGGCAGAGTGGTGGGGGGGGGGGGGGGGGGGGGGGGGGAGGGGGATATTCAAACCAATAAAATTTTTAATACAACAAAATATTTTACAGTGATTCTCTACGAGGACGCATATTCTGAAAACGATGTAAAATTAACTTATTATCAATTGAGTCAAAAACTTCTTTTCCAATATAAGTAACCAAACAATCATTCATCCAATTATCTCCCATTCGATTTCGAAGCCGACTCTTCACAATCTTCATAGTAGAAAATGCCCTTTCCACAGTTGCAATTGCCACAGGCAGAACAAGTGAAAGTTTAATAAGTTTATACACCAATGGATACACAATATCTCTTTTGCTTTTCACTAATGCTTCTGCAAGATTTCCTATCCCTTTCAAATTCACAAAGTCTGAACTAGAGTGCACATACTTGAAAAAATTATCAAGCTGGTTATCCAGTGCCAAGATCTCAACCGGCGAAAAATCCATTTGATAAAACTTTGCAAATTGAAGCATCTTTTCCTTATTGAAAGCATCAAAATGATTTTCAGGATTAAGGCATCCTATGCAAAGAAGTATTTCTGTATTCACTTATGTGCATCTATCATTAGGTTCTAAAAGTTGCATATCTAAAACTTCATAGAATAAACTTACTTTGTTGTAATACAAATTGGTGACCTTTGGAGCTTTACGTTTTGATTTGCCTTTGAGAACACAAATCCCATCCATGTCTGGAATATCAATATCATAGCGATTACAAAACTTTTTCACTTCATCTAATAAATCAGTCCAACCATTATCCCTCATCAAATGCAACCACTCTTTTGAGACTCTAACTTGTAACCTGCATTGACCATATCTTGATATTGATATTAGATGAAGTGACAAAGTTTTGTAATCACTATGATATTGATATTCCAGTCCAACCATTATCCCTCATCAACTGCAACCGCTCTTTTGAGACTCTAACTTGTACCTTGCATTGACCATATCTTGATTTTTTCTCTGCAAACCTTGAGAGAGCTCATTTGTTATACCCATTATATTCTTCATCAAGTGTATTGTGAAAACAAAATCAAATCTACTTAGACAGTCTAGAAGACCAGCAGCTTCAACTTTTTGTTCTGGAATGGAACCATCATCCACCATATATTCTAAAACATCAACAACTATAGAGAAACTCACAATCTCATCAATGTCCTATAATGAGAACCCCAACATGTATCACCTGCCTTTTTGAGCCCAAATTCTTGATTTAAACCACGTCTACTATAAATTTCTCTATTTCCAAGTGTTTTTCTCTTTTCAATCATTTGTTTCTCTCTAAACATATCTTGTCTTTTACATGAACCTCCAAGAACTCTAACTACAATAGCAATTAAGTTAAAAAGAGAAGCTATTTGGAGATGATTTTTTGCTATTGCAACAATAGTAAGCTAGAGTTAATGTGCAAAACAATGAACATAAAAAGCAGAAGGATTATCTTTCAAGATCAAACTTTTGAGTCCTTTAAACTCTCCTAACATGTTGCATGCACCATCGTATCCTTGTCCTCTAATTCTTACCCTACTCAAACCAAAAAATGAAAACAATGATTCTATAGTTTTTTGAGTGACAAAGCAGAAGTATCACTAACATGAACAACCCCAAGGATACGTTCAACAACAATGCCTCCATAATTTACATGACGTAAAGCAATAACCATTTGCTCTTTATATGATATATCATGAGATTAGTCCACTAATATAGCAAAAAATTCATCTCCAAGTTCAGACAATAGTGCATATGTAGTCTCAAGAGCAGTAGCACGCACAAAATCTTTTCGAATATCCAGAGAAGTCAATTGATTATTTTGTGGAGCATTTTGCAAACCTACATTTTTTATCTTTTCACTAAGATCTATAAAGTATTTCAAAAGTTCAAGAAAATTACCTTGATTAACTGAATTTTCAGATTCATCATGATCCTGAAAAGCTAAACCTTGGCGTAAAATAACCGGATGCAATTAACTGAAGCAGTTAACCTTAATCTGCAAAGACTTTTAGTTTGCTCTAATTGTTTGGAAAGAGCAACTTCAATGTGTTGACTTTCTTTCATCAAATCAATAGATTTTTGCCAAGCTTGATTATGCGCACTATTTGAGCTTCCAACATGTTTAACAAACAACTATTTCTTTTTCCAATTTGTAAAATCAGATGCAGTGAATGACTCCCCACCAACTTGCTTTCCAAAATCGGTTCGGAATAAATAGCAACATAAACAAAATGCAGCATCTTTGCTAATGCTATACTCTAACCAATATCCAAATTCTCTAAACTAAGATGGACAAAATCTTCTTGATGCTTTACCAAACTTTCTTTGTGGAAAATTATGACCACGAGGTTGACACGACCCTTGCTGTAAATAGGCTCTTCTAACATTTTCTCGATCATTAGGACTATAATTTGATATATTTATCCTTAACCCAGTGATGTGAACCCCTGATCCCCAATGCTGTGGAAACCAAGAACTTGACGCGAAAAATTGCCAAGGAAAGTCTGATTGCAAGTAGCAGCTTTTAACTCCTAGAATCCTTACCCTTGGATTCGGCAGACTACTAATTTAATAAGTAAATTAAACACGCTATTCGAACCAAGTGGAGAAAACTAAAATCGAAACAAAGCTTAGCAATAGACAGAGCAATTATCTATTAGCCTATAGTTCATGTACTTTGAGTAATTAGAGCAAGCATGCAAATTACTTAAGGCCAAAATAAATATGAGTGATTAAATAAGTATATAACTAACTTTTATCAATTTAATCAACTAAATAATTTCATGGTTGGCACCTGTATTTATAGGTATGGGGTTGTTCAAATTACAGTAGGAAAAGAATAACTGAAAGCAGCAAAAGTGGAAACCAATCAGAAGTGAATTTTCCTTACAAATCAAGTCCTAAATGAACAAGGACATTGGTAGATGAATTTGTTCACCTTTATGGTAATAGGGGAACGAAATTCTACGCTAAATATACTAGGAAAATAATTAAAATTAGAAACCAATCAAGAGATTGATTTCTTACATATGCTAAACCTAAATGAACTAGGTTTTAGTAGTTGCTGAATTCGTCTGCCACTTGGAATGGCATATGGACGAAATTAACAATTAAAATAGGTAGGAAAATAAATATAAATCCTATCCAAAAAGGGAGATCAAGAAGGGATCTCTTTTTGGAAACTACCAAGCTAATCTAGTTGTAACAAACTTGTAACAAACAAGGAGTAGGAATAGGAAACATGCACAAATCCTTATCCTTTACTCAAACCCTAACCCTAAGTGCATGGAAACTTCCTTGTGGGCTTGGCTTGGCCAAACTTGATGGAGAATGGACTTCAATGGTGGTAATAGTGTAGGGAGCTTCTGGAATTTTCTGGAAACTCCCGAAATCATTTCGGAATGTCAAAAATCAATAATTTCAAGATTCTTCAAGATTTTTAAGATTCTTCAAGCTTCAGTAAATCGCGAAATCAAGATTTTCAAGAAAATAAAAAACTTCAAGATTTGTCTCTTTAAAGTCCAATAACCTTCAGGTTTCTTCAAGAACTTCAAGAAACGACCCTTTCTTCATTGTGGAGAGTTTGGAGATGTCTTTCCTTCAAGGATCTTTGAATAGCATGACTTTTCTACTTCTGCTGACTTTCTTCTCAAGGGCTTTGCCTCTTGGTTGGCTTTGTGGGGGCCCGATACTTCAACTAGAGGAGCGACCAGTTGGTTCACCAAACCCCGACCCAGCGTTACACGTTCTCCAGATCCGAAGGGATCCAGTGCCCAACTACCGACTCCTTCCGGAATTGCGTTATCGTAGCCGAGCCAGGAATGGCCGTTAGTGGACGCCCACCACTTTTCACGGTTAGAGAGGCCCTCTTTAATACATTAAGAAAAGATGTTCACAGGGGCCAGAAAGACTCGGTCATAGGAATTTAGACCACCTACGTGCTGGTAAACGAAAACCACCGCGACCAGATCAGAGTAAAGAACAATGTCAAATCAGGCCTCCTGTTGCCTTGAAAGAATTCACGCGCGGCCACCAGCTTTCCCAAAATAAGGGAAGATCTGCTGCTTACTGCTCACGAAAACATCCGACCTATACTATAGTAAAGTTGGATTCTAACTCATAACTTGTGTTGTTTTTAGCCTTGGATATCCTCATCACCCAGGATCTGACTCAAGATCATCCAAATTGATTTCAACTGGAGGTTTCTTCGAAAAGGCATGAGATTGTTCTTGATTACTATTTTCTCTTTTGCTTGTCTTTTCATCAACTTTTGCTTTTCTTATAAAAAATTTATCCATTCCTATTTTAAAGAAAAAAAAGTTAATTAATATGATTAACTTTACTACTAATCATTGGAAACAACATACATGAATTACAGCAAATAAAATTTGATACTCATACAAAAATATTATTTCACAAAGTTATATTTACATTTAAAAAAAAAACATAGATAATTGATCAACTCATAATAAAAAATAAACATTCTAAGTACGAAAATTAAGAGTAAAGTAAATAAAATAAATAGATTATGAATATAATAAGAAGTTTACTATAAAACTATTCATACTTTGGGAGCTTAAAAATCTTAAGCTGAATAGGAAGTTGTGAATCCTTACTTAGAAAAATCATGAGAACATAGGATGTTTCATGAATTTAGGTGGCTGAAAAAAGAAAGAAAGATAAAAAGAAGCTCAAGCTGCTCATAATTTTTAGATTTTAGTTCGCATAGGACATTAGTGAATAAAAAAATGAAGGAGAGGAACTGAGGAAGTGCAACTGGGTTACTGGGCGGATTGGATGAAAAAAAGTATATATATATGAATCATCTCATCAGCCTTAGGAAAAAGTAATATGGTTTAATTAGTTCCAACTTCCAAAAGTGTTAGCCTGTCAGGAAGCTAGGCAGACTAATTGTATTCTTTTTTACTTTTGGTTTTTTTATTTATTGACATTTTACTTTGTCATAGATTTGTACTCATAAGTGGGGTTCATTTGTCTTGAAATTAGGATCGAGAAAGACTATAAAATATATTTTTTTTTTTTACCTTTGCCCCAATTTATTTTAATTTTTGATGTAGCAAAGTCTGATATTTTTGTAATTTTTATACAATATTAGGGGTACTTTCAAAAAATTGAGGTGGGGACAAATAAGTGTGGCTCCGCCACTGCCTTGAGTGCACATTTGTTGTTGAATGAACGTCCTAAAATCACCTTTTATATGTTGTATCTGCTAATTGCTACTTGAGAGCTGAGGCACTTTACTTGCATTCTGGTAGGTTAAATCTATTAAATTGTTTGTTTTTCTGGTGTAATTTATCTTGTCCACTCCATATGCTTTTTCTTATGAAGGTGTAGCCGCTCACTGACCCTAATTATCTCTACATTTCTAATCTTATGTTTAGGGTTTTGATAGTTTTACTTCCTAACAAGTCTATTTTTTTTTCCAGTCTTCTGTTATAAAGCAGCACAATGCAGGCTACAAACACAAGGTAAAACTATTCACTTATTTAGTTATGTAATAAGTGTGATAGTTGTCTAACACGTTGAAGGTTTATACTTATTTCTGGTACCAAAAAAAAGAAAAAAAAAAGAAAAAAGAAAGAAGTGTGATAGTTTTTCAACCAAGTAAATGTAATTATGTGGTTGGGAGGCTTTAAATGAACCGAGGAAGTCGGCACTTCGGTCCAAAATACAAAAATGCCCCGTGAGATAAGTGTCTTTCCTTTCTCCTCTTATTTTTTCTCCCACATTTACTTTCTAATTTATCATCCCTCATCTTTTGCCTGGTTGCTTCCTTCTTCACTTTTTGTCTTCCTGCGTTTTCTTCTCTGCTTCTCCTTCTCTTTCTTTCTTCTATGCTTCTCATTCTCTTTCTTTCTTCTATGCTTCTTCTTCTCTTCCTTTCTTATCTACTTCTCTATGGTGATATTGCTAAAATTAAAGTGTTGTTAGGAGGCTAATAAGTACACTGTTTTGATAAATTTGTTCTTCAAAAAAGGACTTAAGAAATATGAGTTTGAGTTGCATGAGAATATGAAGAATAATGGTGAATTGTCTAACTTGTACGCACCTTTCTTCAACAAAAAAAAAAAAAAAAAAGAAGAAAAGGACCAATATTATACAAAGGTTGAACTATTTAATACAATACATGAAAAATTTTAATACAGTATATGAAGAATTTTAATACTCACATTGTAATTTCTTACTTCAAAACATAATTATTACAATGTGCATATTAGAATGTTACATTTAAAGTAAACATTTGATACAATGACGTGCATATTAAAATGATACATTTAAATTGAACATTTGAAACAATATGTGTTACATTCAAAGTAAACATTTGATACGACGTGTATATTAAAATGATCCATTTATATTCAAAATTTTCTAAACATACAAAAAATTGAAATAATAAAAATTAATCTTTCAAAATTTTTTTAGAAAATAAAAATAAATCAAAACAATCAAAAAATTATAAACAAACCCAAGGTATATATAAAATAGAAAATAAAATCTATAAAAAATGCATATTTCTATTTATATTGTAGAACATCAAAGTTTTTTTTATTTATCATTATTAGTATTATTGAAAAGTATGGCTTGTAAACCTACGTAAGATAATTAAACCTACATTTTCTAAATGTATAATTGATTTGATCAAGTAACACTTATACTAGTGAGTTCAAAAGTTTATGTTTTAGTAGTACACTTTAAAGATAAATAATTTATCCGATAAAGTATAATATGGATTTATATTTTTAAAAATATAAAATATAATAGTTAAAACACATGTATTAATATATGAATGAAAAAAAGTTAGATAGGGTGTATGTAGGAAGAAAACTTAGGAAGACATTATTTATACTATCAAGAGTATGAACACACATAAAGTGAGAAATTTGTATTTATAGTTATACAAATAAAAAAAATTACTAATTGTTGTACAACAAATAATATTTGTAGTTTCAACAATATTATTTGGTGTATTTTATAGAAAAAATATAAAATATAATAGTTACAACACATGTATTAATATATGAATGAAAAAAAGTTAGATAGGGTGTATGTAGGAAGATAAACTTAGGAAGACATTATTTATACTATCAAGAGTATGAACACACATAAAGTGAGAAATTTGTATTTATATTTATACAAATAAAAAAAATTACTAATTGTTGTACAACAAATAAGATTTGTAGTTTCAACAATATTATTTGGTGGATCCCAACAAATTTAAATGGCCACAACATGCTTATAAAAATGATACATTTAAAGTAAATATTTGGTACAATGTTCATATTAAAATGATATATTCAAAGCAAATACAATAAATTCATTTTTAAAGTATAAATATAATTATCATTAGTAAAATTTTTAAGTTCACAAGTATAAGTGTTACTTTATAAAATGAATTATACATTTTAAAAATAAAAAATGTAAGTTCATATATTTTATGCTAAGTTCCATTAACAATGATACTTTTCAAAAGTACTAGCAATAAGAAAAAAAAATTTTACAAGACAATTAAAATTATGAATTTTCAATAGATATTATTTTCACTTTTATATATGCATATCTTGATTTTTTTTTTCTTAAACTTGTTTTACTGTTTTGATTTCTTTTTATTTAGAAAAAAAAAGAACTCAGAATGATTAATTTTCCTTTTTCCAGTTATCATACTATGTCTTCCTAATTTCATCTTCCTACATATCTTGAGTTTTTTTTTTTTTAATTTTAAATTTACCTTTTGATTTATTTATTTATTTTTAAAAAAATGAGGATGATTAATCTTCTTTTTTACACTTATTGTATTTTTAGAAAACGTTGAATTCGAATGTATCATTTTAAGACGCACGTTTATCAAATGGTTTTTTACAATGTATCGTTTTAATATGCTGGTTGTATCAAATGTCTACTTTAAATGAATCATTTTAACATGCACATTATATCAAATATTTGATATAAATGTATATAAATTGGTTAGGATATTAATTATCTTAACATTGTTAGTATATTAATTCTCTTAATTAATAGCCATTTAATATAGACATTAGTCTTTATTTATTGGTTAAATTTTGTTAATTGTATTTTTGCATTTATATATTATTAAATTAATTTTGGTGTTTGAGTAAATGCAATTTATGGCTATTAAATTATTTATTATTTTTTAATTCTAAAGGAAATGAATTATTTTAGTAATTGAATTTGAAGAAATTATGTATTTTTATTTTTTTATACATATTTTGAACATAAATCTGTAATAGAAACAAATTCAAATAGGGATTTAATGAGTTGTAATCAAGAAATTTCGGATTCTAAATTTAGATTAGGAATTTATATGTAAATTTACAATTAAAAAAAAATTCAATTAGTGGTTTAAGGGATTTTAAATTTAATTTATATATATTATATTAGGATAAAAAGAGATTTAAATTGTAATTCAAGATAAATCTAATCTATCTTATTAATTGAAATAAAAAACAATCTTTATCCTTTCTAATATTCGTTCCTTTTTATTCTCCTAATTTATTCTCTACTCTCTTCTCCGGTGTGATGTATTATTTTTTAGTTTACTTTGTATCATTTTAATACTTATCCTATAACAAATTTTTTTTCCCATCAAAATAGGAAGATGAGTTAGAATTGTACTTATGTTCTTGTTACATTGAAACTGAATATAAGAAAAGAAAGTAGCATTATATTACTGATAGGAATCTTGGTAAAATTTTATATATGCATATCTTATTTTCTTAAACTTGTTTTACTGTTTTCAATAGATATTAAAATTATGAATTTTCAATAGATATTATTTTCAATTTTATATATGCATATCTTGAGGGTTTTTTTTCCCCTTAAACTTGTTTTACTGTTTTGATTTCTTTTTATTTAGAAAAAAAAACTTAGAATGATTCATTTTCCTTTTTCCACTTATTATACTATGTCTTCCTAATTTCATCTTCCTACATATCTTGAGTTTTTTTTAATTTTAATTTAGTTTAATTTTTTATTTATTTTTTTATTTTTTAAAAAATGAGGATGATTAATCTTCTTTTTTACACTAATTGTATTTTTAGAAAACTTTGAATTTAAATGTATCATTTTAAGACGCACTTTGTATCAAATATTTTTTTTACAATGTATTGTTTTAATACGCTCGTTGTATCAAATGTCTACTTTAAATGAATCATTAATTAATTGGAATAAAAAACAAGAGTAATGATAGACTACTCAACTAATTCATCTCAACTCATATGTCTCAACTTATGTGGCATGCATTCATTAGCAACTTATGTGATATTAATAATTATTTTATAAAAATGTAACCAATGAATGCATGCCACATTAGTTGAGTAGTCTATCATTACTCAAAAAACAATCTTTATCAGTTTTGATATTCCTTCCTTTTAATTCTCCTAATTTATTCTCTACTCTTTGGAGGTCCTCTAGTGTTATGTATTATTTTTTAGTTTACTTTGTATCATTTTATACTTATCCTGTAACAATTATTTTTTTCCCTATCAAAATAGGAAGACGAGTTAGAATTGTACTTGCGTTCTTGTTACATTAAAACTGAATATGAGAAAAGAAAGTAGCATTATATTACTGATAAAAAAAGAAAAAAAAAAAAAAAGAGAGAGAGAGGAGAGGGCCTCCTCCCCCAGAATCACCACTTCCATCGCCAGCCTCTTCTCTTCATTTCTTTGTCCAATTTCTCAAACTCAATCTTCTTCCCACTAGGGGCACTTTCTAGAGCTTTTTTTAGCCTGACCCTGTGACGCCCCACCCCGACCCCCCCTCCGGTGCCATATACACAAAGGGATGGATCAGGGAGGTGATGCCATTCAGGGCTCACGCCCACAGTTGATAACAGGAATAAACTATAAATTCTTTATTAATACATAATTTGCTTTAATAAATTCGAAAGGTACAATCTTTATAATTACATATCGAGGGTAGTGGGATGGTCGCTCAACAAGATCATCCCATTCCAAGCTAGTATCTAGTCTTATCATCAGGGTATCCTAGTAATCCTTGACCTCGTCTAATCGACCTCGCCGTATGAAAAGACCCAATAGCTTAGGTACCTGTGCAAAATAAGGTTTTTGAAAAATAGGGTGAGCTACTAGAATATAGCCCGTGAGAGTAGATTTATGAAAGCCCACAGTGCTAGTATTAAGAAATTGAACGGATACGAAAAATACCAATTCAAGTATCGGCCATTTCAAAATAGTAGTGTAAGAATTTCAAAGATCAGGAGTGAAAAAAAAAGAGCAATTACCAAGATAATAATATTCAAAGAGTTAGCTCGACACAAAGCACCAGTCACCTTAGGGATTACCAAGTTAAACATTTTGCTCCAGAAAAAAAAAGAGAATGAGTTCAAACCAAACATAGTTACGATTCAGTCGAAGTTTTCCCTAGAGAGCGAGCGCAAATTCAAAACAGTAATTGTAAAGAAACCGTTTTCTCGACAGTGAGTAGAGAAGGAGCAGTGGTGGAGATCATACAAAAGTCCTTCTTGTCTAAGGACAATTGCATGACTCCGTGGTTGCATGACATACATAAGTACAGTAGCAGTAGGCGACCACCAGGTCAACAGTAGCAGTAGGCGACCACCAGGTCAACAGTAGCAGTAGGCGACCACAAGGTCAACAGTAGCAGTAGGCGACCACAAGGTCAACAGTAGCAGTAGGAGTAGTCATAAGCAACCATGAGAGATAATTCGAGGAATCAAAATAGCC
>VMRK01000379.1:0-5000 GCA_016801395.1 Leptodermis oblonga
ATCCTTCCGAATGCGCTAAGAGAATACCTAGAATTCTTATTAATTCTCTTTCTTAATTGAAGAAATAATTGGAAAATAAAACCGCAAGTACAAAAATGAGTAATAACCCCCAGTATAGACTGGTACGATTCAATTCAACATTTTGTTCGTTCGGGTTTGATTGTGTCATAGTTATAAAATTCGGATGTAGGTTTATCGTTGGATGAACTGCATTGCTGATATGGATCCCAAAAAGAAGACGGTAGGGATAGCCAGTCCGTGAACAGCCAACCATCGTACTGTAAAAATTGGATAAGTTCGATCTATAGTCATTAGGCCCTCCTAAAAAGATCTACTAAATTCATCAAGTTGTTCCAAAGAATCAAAACGGCCAGTTATTAATGGAATTCCCTGTCGATTTTCTGTGAAATACTCGTTTGGCCTAGGGCTTCCAAACACATCATAAGCTAAACCGGTGCTGACGAATAGCCAACCCGCAATGAAAAGGGAAGGTATAGTAATGCTATGAATGACCCAGTATCGAATACTGGTAATAATATCCGCAAAAGAACGTTCTCCTGTGCTTCCAGACATGCTGAGCTCCACATATTCTTGTACAGTCAAATGGGATTGATATTGATTCCGTAAAAAATGAGATCAGTAAAAGTTAATTTACTGAAATCTAATTTTAGTGAGATCGTCAATATTGTACCGATGGCGTCTTTAGAGTATACCGAATCAGTATAATTATCTTTCTTCTGACACAGCAACGCAATTTTAATTAGGAAGTGTTAAATAATTGATTTTTTGATTTTACTTTTCTTTGTTGATGTAAAATGATGTTTCATTCAATAGAAAATTTTTACAATGCAATATATTCTTACCCTACTTTATTATAATTATATTTCCATACTTTAAATAGATGAGAGATTTGAAAATTTGCGTTCGTAGTTTTAAGTTTTATTTTATAAGTTATTTTTTTGTTGCAATTTTTTGTTATTTTAAAGAAATAAGTGTGATGCAGTCTTGTATTCGATGGAGTTCCAAGGATCTAGCTACAAGCATCGGTCTTTCGAATAGGAAATTAAAAGATAAAATGGGAACTCTATAAAAGATAATCGAAATTACTCGTTTTAGAACTTGGTTGAACCAAAAAATCTTTTTTTGCATGATTGTCTAATAACTTTTTTCTTCTCAGTTGCTCAAGATATTATCTGAATGAACCTATTGCTGAATCTAATGAGTTAAACGTAAAGTCAAGTTAAAAGTTTTATTTATTTTTATTTTCTTAAGGTTACTCTTCGCTCTAAAATCATTTCGATTTTGATCATTTCTTCTATTGTTGATTTTAGTTCCTACTAATTTCAAAATTCATTGTTGAATGAAGTTATACGACCCATCTCGTATGATTAGGTTACCAAAAGGGTATTTAATGAATTGGTTGATTAAAATTCCAGGATGGGTAGATGTTACAGATGATGAATTTATTTCATTTTATATACTTGTTACTTTCTCTTTCTTGGTGCCATCTATAATGATAGATAAATAACAAACTTTCAATTGAACTTATTCTTTCAATTGGTATTTTGGGGTATTCTCCTATTTTTATTTTTCAAAAATGGAAACTTAGGTAAGTGCTTTCTAAAGATATGTATAAAAAACCTATTTAATTTAGCTCCTTAATGCTTACTATAACTAGTTATTTTGGTTTTCTACTAGCAGCTTTAACTATAACCTCAGCTCTATTTATTGGGTTGAGCAAAATACGACTTATTTAAAATTAATATTTGAAATGAGCAATTCATAAAACGAAATCTTTATGTGATATTTTGCTTATTCCATAATTACGTATGGTCCCAATTATCAATTGCCGGTCATTGAGATTCAGATCCATTCGTATTAATATTTAGGTATAGATATTCTTTTTTTTCTTTCAAACAAATTGAAATGATTGAAGTTTTTCTATTTGGAATCGTGTTAGGTCTAATTCCTATTACTTTGGCTGGATTATTTGTAACTGCATATTTACAATACAGACGTGGTGATCAGTTAGACCTGTGATTACTTATTATCTCTTTTTTTTTATACACAGGAGGTCAAATTCCTATTGCTGTGTAACTAGATCTAGCTCAGTCTAATTTTGCCCTAAGACTAAACAATCACGCTCTGTAGGATTTGAACCTACGACATCGGGTTTTGGAGACCCACGTTCTACCGAACTGAACTAAGAGCGCTTTTTTATCCAAATAGACTATAAACCGAATAGACTATAAAAAGGGGATTTATGGATAGTATCATAAAAACGAAAGATTCTGTCTAATTTGAATCGATCTTAGGTGATCCCCCATTACTGCTACTTTGAGCAGTAATGACTAGGGATGACAGGATTTGAACCCGTGACATTTTGTACCCAAAACAAACGCGCTACCAAGCTGCGCTACATCCCTTCCGTTGTTCTACAGTGTCATTGTATCGAATTACTGCCTTATTTTCCACATTGTTATTTCGTCCATTGATATACATAAATTTCTCTCCTTTTAGTCTTTTTGGTCTCATTTAATCTATTATTTAATTTAATATCATATACAAAACGAAATGAGTATTGTATTTTTCGTAAATGCGTAGCAAGATTTTAAGATTTTGATTTTACGAAAAGGCAGAATCTTTTTTAACGGATCATTGTACAATTTAATTTAACTTAAGGATTAGGTGTATAACTTTAACCGGTCCTTAACTACATATGCATCTGATCATATATGCATTATCTTTATTTTCATTTTATGTATTACATTTTTGTATTCCAATAAAAAAAACTAAAAGGGAGGTTTTTCAATGCGAGATTTTAAAACATATCTCTCCGTGGCACCAGTACTAAGTACACTTTGGTTCGGGGCTTTAGCAGGTCTGTTGATAGAGATTAATCGTTTTTTTCCGGATGCGTTAACATTCCCCTTTTTTTCATTATAGTTAAAGATACAATCAAATATCCATGACTAACCGCGCCTCTCCTCTTTTCTCTTTTTTACCTTTTTCGAATCGAATAAGGAAGGAAAGAGAAAAAAGAAAATAAAAGTGGATTCAACAGCTGCGAGACTCGAGCTCAAGTTTGAATTCTCGAATGAAATTAACTGTAAATGAATATTAATCATAGAGAGATGGGGTTAGAATCGAAACTGCGCAGAATATAAGGAAAAGGTATTCCAATTGAAATAGAGTTTAGAAATTTTTGTATTACTTATTATTTTACTATGACTTTGATTTACTATAGTTGTTATAATTGGATTTAATCTATTTTTTCTTTCGTTTGGAATCGAAAATATGAGTAACTAAAAATCGAAAGTTTAAAGTAAAGGAGGATTCATGCCCAAGGGTAAAGATGTACGAGTAACGGCGATTTTGGAATGTAACAGTTGTGTTCGAAAAAGTGTTATTATATAGGATATCAGCAGGCATTTCCAGATATACTACTCAAAAGAACTGGCGCAATAGGGCTAATCGATTAGAATTGTGTCCTTATTGCTACAAGCATACGATTCATGAGACGATAAAGAAATAGATCGAACTGAGTATCTGTATGGTACCCTTTTAAGGTTTAAGGAAGAGGATATAAAATAACTCAATTCGATTTTAATTAGAGTAGCTTTAACTTTAAAATGAATTAGAATTAATAAAATAAATAGGAAATAGGATTTTCGAGATACGAAATAAACAAAAACAAACAAACCATGGATAAATCCAAGCGATCTTTTCTTAAATCCAAGCAATCTTTTCGTAGGCGTTTGCCCCCGATTCAATCGGGGGATCGAATTGATTATAGAAACATGAGTTTAATTAGTCGATTTATTAGTGAACAAGGAAAAATATTATCTAGACGGGTGAATAAATTGACCTTGAAACAACAACGATTAATAACTATTGCTATAAAACAAGCTCGTATTTTATCTTTGTTACCCTTTCTGAATAATGAGAAACAATTTGAAAGAACTGACGAGTCGATTGCTAGAACTGCTGGTCTTCGAACCAGAAATAAATAGGCTTAATCTTTCTTCACTTGACTCATCATAATTTTAATCCGAAGTCAAATGCAGATTAGTGTTTTTTCGACGATCTAGATTTGATTAGCGTGTGGTAAGAAAAAAACAAATCGTAGAAAGCTTTTTTTTTTTTATTGAATGCGTTCATTTATTTTGACTCCTTTAATCATATTTTATCATAGGAATTTTGATTCTACCTTCCCGGAGAAGAAACTCCGGGAAACTCCGTTTAAATTCTTCCGGTAGATTTTTTATAATCTACTTCTTTTATTATCTCATTCGAAATCATGGAAAGACAATTCCTATTTGATATAGCTATTTGTGCAAGTATTTTACGATTAAGAAGTAACTGCCTCTTGTGCAGATTATGTATTAATCTACTATAACTATAGGATACGAACCTTTCGCGAATTGCTGCGTTTATTCGAATGATCCACAAACGACGAAAATTTCTTTTTTTATTATCCCGATCCCGATGAGCCGAAACTAAAGCTCTTATTTTCTGTTGAGTAATAGTTCGAGTAAGTCTTGAATGGGCCCCCCGAAAGCTTGACGCAAATAAACGAATTTTTGTTCTACGTCTATGAGCTATATATCCCCGTCGAATTCTAGTCATTGAATAGATGAAACTTTGACGAATAACTAATTGATTTCTTTTCTTTCAGTTAGTCTTTTAACCTTTCCTAATTTAGTAATAACAAAACGGATGTTTCCAATGTATAAACTAAAAATTCCACTGGCTTTGGCTGCTATAACCTTCCCAACCACGATTTTTTTCCGTATTTCACTGCGAAATAAGAAATTGTATTCTGCAATAAGTGTAAAAAATAGAGTAAATAAAAACTATAAATGGATAAAGAGAAAGAAATAGTGGATTCCATCGTTTCTATGGTGACTTCTTAAACGCTGAGGTCTTCTCTATACACCGGAGCCTTTCCTTCATTGAATCAACGTTATTGGTAACTTGTATAGTTCATCCTTTTTGGC
>VMRK01000379.1:10000-15000 GCA_016801395.1 Leptodermis oblonga
TCGTTCGAACCCCTTCAATATCTATTTTTCGTTTCTATCCACAAACTCATTCAGTTCTTGGTTCCAAACTCTGAATTGAATGAGTAAACCGATGAAATTAAGAAAAACATATAAACAGTCAAAGTCCCAAAGAGGTGAGAGGGACGGACTTCCCTTGGAATAACCATCTAAATTCGTAGAATTCGTAGAAGTAGGGCATAAATGAAATATAATATATCTTTAGTTCATATATAATCAGGCAATATCGACTATAACGAAAACTAACCACTCATCTTACAGTCAATAGGATTTGAGAATCAATTACTAAAACATATGTGGGAGTTGACTTAGTTATAGCCATTCAATTGCATATACCTACCCTTTCCTAACCAATCCATTTGTTCTGAATTCCGCTTTTTGTAAATTATTTTCGCCTTCCCCTTTTTATCATTCTTACACTGGATCAAATCTAAATGGCTAAATTGGTTAGTCCAAATCATTGGATAGAAATAACATTATTTGAATTTGATTGATCTAAGTTCATGCAATTTGTTATTTATTATATTACTATTTTCGTTTGGTTAATCATTCACCAAAATCAACCGAAATGGGGAATCGTTTCTTTCCTTTCACCCTTTTTTATTTTTATTCTATTATTTTCATATTGATATATTGAATAATGAGATAGAAATTGAATATTGCTTGTGGGGGTATAGTATTAAATTAAGTGGATGAAGAGGGATTTTAGGAAAAAGATCTTTTTGTTGATCTCTTTCCTTTTTTAGGCAACCCTGTAATAGACTCATTAATATACTCATTTTTCCATTACTATAATATCATATATCGTATATGGCGTAGTTATATATTCCTTAAGTAGATTAGCTTGAACCGTACATTCAAATTTGAAAAAAAAAAAAAAGATTATTTCAATGATGGCCCTCCATGGATTCGCCTATATAAGCCGCGGCTAAAGTTGCAAAAATAAGAGCTTGAATCCCACTTGTAAATAATCCAAGGAACATAACAGGTATAGGAATCACTAAAGGTACTAAAGAAACAAGAACAACAACAACTAATTCATCAGCTAAGATATTCCCGAAAAGTCGAAAACTAAGCGATAAGGGTTTTGTAAAATCTTCTAAAATGTTAATGGGTAAAAGGATTGGAGTTGGTTGAATATATTTCCCAAAATAACTTAATCCCTTTTTGGTAAGACCCGCATAGAAATAGGCCGCTGACGTGAGTAAAGCCAAAGCAACTGTAGTATTTATATCATTCGTGGGTGCAGCTAACTCGCCATGAGGTAGTTGTATGATTTTCCAAGGTAAAAGCGCCCCTGACCAATTAGAAACAAAAATAAATAGAAACATAGTTCCAATAAAAGGAACCCAAGGGCCATATTCTTCTCCAATTTGAGTTTTACTGATATCGCGAATAAATTCAAGAACATATTCGAAGAAATTCTGACCCCCAGTCGGAATGGTTTGTGGATTCCGAACAGCTAAAGCAGCCGAACCTAATAAGATAGCAATTACAACCCAAGAAGTAATAAGGACTTGGCCGTGGACTTGGAACCCCCCTATTTTCCAATAGAAATGTTGGCCTACTTCCACACCAGATACATCATATAACCCCTTTAGTGTGTTTGTTAGAACATTCATATTCACCTCGGAAAAAATCGAACTTTAAACAAAATTATTTTGATTCAACATTCAACCATCTCTTTGCCTACTTGAATCGAATATTTTTTGAATACCAACTACTATTTTGAATACTAACTAATCACAAAATATCCCCAGTTATTTTTATCTCTTTTTTGAAATTCAGAAATAGTAATCGATTATATAAATATCATAAATCTATGTGGTTTAAGTTATTTATCTTATTATTAATCAAGAGTTTCTTATATAGCTAGAACGGCCCTCACAAATCGCGAACACGAATTTGTTAAGAATTAATCGGATTGAAGCTATAGCGTCATCATTTGAGGGAATCGAAATATCTGCTAAATCGGGGTCACAATTTGTATCGATTAAACAAATTGTTGGAATTCCTAAAGTAATACACTCCCGTAGGGTCGTATATTCTTCGTGCTGATCAACGATGATTACAATATCGGGTAACCGTGTCATATATTTAATCCCGCCCAGATATCTTTGCAAATGAGATAATTGTCTTTTTAACATAGCTGCATCTCTTTTTGGAAGACGATTAAGTATCCCTGTTTTTTGTTCCATTCTCAAGTCCCTAAACTTCTGAAGTCTCGTTTCTGTAGTGGACCAATTCGTTAACATACCGCCGAGCCATTTTGTATTAACATAATGACATCTCGACCTTATTGCAGCCCATGCTACTGAATCGGCGGCTTTTTTTTTGGTACCAACAATTAGGAATTGTTTTCTTCGGCTTGCTGCTTCAAAAAGCAAATCACAAGCTTCTGATAAAAAACGAGCAGTTCTAGTAAGATTTGTAATATGAATACCTTTACGCTTTGCAGAAATATAGGGTACCATTTTAGGATTCCATTTCCTAATACCATGGCCAAAATGAACCCCTGCCGCCATCATCTCTTCTAAACTGATGCTCCAATATCTTCTTGTCATTTTTCTACCTCCCCCCCCTTTTTTGAAAAAAAAAAAAAAAAGAAATGAGGAACCCTGAACTGAAATAGAAAATTGTTCCGACGGAACCTTCGGCCCTAACGTAGATTGTCTGTAGATACACGACCCAAGCCATTATTCTTTTCTATTCATTATTGTTTTTATTTAATATTTATTAAATCGAATGACCACACTCAATCAAATAAGGTAATGAAAGGAAGGAACCCTTTCTTAGGACTTATTAAATCCTATAAAAGACTGTTCTGATGTATCATGGAAACTCTTTGAAAGGAAAGAATCAAATAATTTTCTTTGGTGAAATAAAATATCTCTCACCTCCCTCTCGAATAGATTCTTTTTTTTGGTTTCCAAGGGAATCTTATTATGTTGTTTTGAAGGATGCACTAATCCTTTGACCCCAGTCCCGACGGGTATCATTCCTCCCAAAACAACGTTCTCTTTCAGACCTTTCAACCAATCGATACGCCCCCGAAGAGCAGCTTTTGCTAAAACTCGAGAAGAAGTTTCTTGAAAACTCGCTTCAGATATGAAACTTTGAGTATTGAGAGATGCTCTGTTTATTCCTAGTAAGACGGCTCGGTAACAGATCACTTCTTCGAAAGCGCGCCCCATTCGTTCTGCTCGCAACAATCCAATTAGTTCTCCGGGTGAAAAAAACATTAGACATTCCGTCTTCCGAAATCAGCACCTTTGATGTTATTTGACGTACAATAATTTCTATATGTTTATTATGAATCTGCACCCCCTGGGATCGATAAACCTTTTGGATCTTATTAACCAAAGAGATACGACTTTGAGCTATAGTTAGCTTAGCACCAATCAAGAATCCCCAAGGAATTCCAAGAATTTTTGTTATACATTTGTTCCAACCCTCAATCCTCTTTTCTAGATTCATTGATATTGAATCAATCGAACGAACTTCTAATACCTGTTCCACCTTTGGAAGACCCTGCGTTATATCACCAGATCTTGATTTTTCATATATAAATGTAACTAATATATCTCCTTCATAACGGATTTCCCCATAATGGCCATGAACAGTTGCTCCTGGGGTGGCCAAATAAGGCTTAGCTGATCGTATTACTACGGAGTCAACTTGAACAAATATAACTTGCCCCGACTTTAGGTGGGTTCTATTTTTGGCTATACACACATTTGGACAAATAAATTGTCCAAGACTTATTATTGTAGATGTCTCTTCAAAATAACAATAATTGTGACAGAAAAAATACCAATTCAATTGAATGGATTCAAAATAATGTTATTGCATATGCATGGGTCGGGATTATAAATTTTCCCATTTTCATCCATTGAATAATATTTAATTACTTGAAAAGTCTGTTTTAAATTGTCAAGTTGAAAATAGTTAGTTAACAAAATAGGATTATGAGTTATTAAATGGGAAAACGAATAACAATTCCCAATTGGATAGACTGATCCTAAAGGGCCCAGCAAATTCCTAATTGTAATTCGGGAATTTTTTTTAATTGATTCTTTTATTCTATTGTGATATTTTACACCGGTGAATGGATCCATTCGAGAACAATTGGATGATAACAAAATTATCAATGATTGGAATTCCTTATTTCTATTCAACAACGTATGAATAGTTCCTTGACTTGGGTTAAGGAATTGTTGAACTCTTACTTTAGAATAGGAAAAAATGGAAGAAAACGGATTGATATTGGTGCAATCTGATCCATTATCAGAGAGCAATCCCGAACCTAGGGGATCAGCCCTTTTCCCGATATCCGAAATAGGGGATTTTGTCAAGTCGATTCTTAGGAAATGTCGAATCAAACCATTTGTCTTTATTTTAATAAAAGATGAACGGACTTCTTTGCTAGAAGAACTTTTTTTTTTTCTTTATCCCAATTCAATACTAAACAAGTACGAACTAATTGAATAGTTGTATCAAAAATTCCTCTATACGAAATTCCTCGAATTGGTTTGCCATTTCCATAAAGGATATAATTTACAACTCGAAGTCGTACATTGTCCCTTTCCTGCAACAGATCGGGGGGGAAAAGTGTTGCTACATTTAGACCGTCCATTAGTTCATATATGACGACAGGTCGAACCAAAACAAAATACCCCTTTTTGCTAGGTGTAATGCGTTGGACATAGATCCAATTTTTCAATTTTTTTAATCCCTTGGAATTTCTTTTTCCTGTTCCTGGCGGTATCGGTATCAAAACGCCGCTATGTCGGGGGATATCTTATCTGTTTCTCCAGGAAAATGGATATCTCCAGAAAATATTTTCAGTTCAATCCTTTTTTTTTTCCTATCTATCCGAACCAACCCCCCTCCCCGGCTTCGTATATTTAAAGTGATTTGTGTATCTACCCCAATGATACTATTGTTCCGTACCATTATAGAAGAAGATCCGGGTAAGATAT
>VMRK01000379.1:37500-40000 GCA_016801395.1 Leptodermis oblonga
AGTTTTAAACACGTTTCTTTTGAAGTAGATACCTGAATGCCAAGGATAGCTCGTAACAATCTATCTTCTGGAGCATACGACGACTCTTTTACCACCTGGGGCGTTAATTTACCTACTAAAATATCGCCCGTCTCTACCCAAGATCCCAACATCACAATTCCGTTTTTGTCTAAATTGCGGAGTAAATGGGCTTCTAAATGGGGTATTTCGTTAGTGACCCTTTCGGGACCTTGGTTTGTGACATGGATCTGAATTTCATATTTCCGTATGTGAAAGGAAGTATAAATATCTTCATATACCAAACGTTCACTAATGAGTACTGCATCTTCATAATTGTAACCTTCCCACGGCATATAAGCTACTAATACGCTTTTACCCAAAGAAAGTTCTCCACCAACCGTAGCAGCACCATCAGCTACAATTTGCCCCTTTTTAATGCATTTACCCCGACGAGCCTGCGGTTTTTGGTGCATACAAGTATTTTTGTTTGAGCGTTGATACCGACCTAATGAAATGCTTAGAGTACCCCCATTACCCGATAAAACGATTTTGTCCGTATCGGTATAAACGACCCTTCCCTCGCGTTCGGCTATATAAAGAGCCCCGGAATCTAGAGCTGCTTGTCGTTCCAACCCGGTTCCAACAATGCATTTCTCGGACCTAGAAAGTGGAACTGCTTGACGTTGCATATTCGAACTCATTAAAGCTCGATTCGCATCATTATGTTCGATAAAAGGAATGAGGGAAGCTCCAATAGAAAAATATTGGAAGGGAAAAAGACTTCTAAGATGAACCCTTTCCCACGCAATAGTCAAGAAGTCTTGACGGTATCGAGCTGGAACAACCTGCTCTTCCTGAAGATCCCCATTCAAAGCCAAAGAATTTCCCGCCGCTACCGTAAAGTATTCATCTCTACCCGGCGATAAAAAAAGCATTTGTACTCCTGTGGATCTCTCAGAAATTTCATAAAACGGGCTTTCTAGAGATCCCCACCGACCGATCTTCGCATGAATTGATAAGGATCCAATAAGTCCAACATTGATTCCTTCAGATGTGTCAATTGGACAAATACGCCCATAGTGACTGGAATGGATATCTCGTATCCGAAAACTAGCAGTTCGCCCTGTTAGTCCCCCAGGTCCCAAATAACTCAACTTTCTCCCATGAACTATTTGTGTCAATGGATTGGTTCGATCCAAAACTTGAGATAGTGGATGTAAACCGAAAAAAGACTCAAAAGTAGTTGTTAATGCAGTTGAAGTTACCAAATTTTGGGGTGTCGGTATCAATTTATGTCGAATTGCTCCACATATAGTTCCGCGAACCGCATTTTCTAAACGAACCAGAGCCAACCCAAATTGATCTTGTAAAAGATCTGCTACAGAACGAATACGTTTATTTTTCAAATGATTCATATCGTCAATTGTGCCCATTCCAAATTTCAGTCCAATCAAATGATCTGCGGCTTCCAATATATCTCGTGGTAACAAAAATGTATTGTTCTCGGGTATATCAAGGTTTAGCCTTCGGTTCATATTTCGTCGACCAATTCTTCCTAATTCACATCTTTGTTGAAAGAATTTTTTTTGTAATTCCTTACATAAGGATTCAGAAAATAACGGATCTCCACCTACACAAGCAAATTGTTCATAAAACGCTAAAATGGCATTTTCTTTTGATCCAATTTTTTTTCTCTCCTTATCGTTCAGAAAAGACAAAAAAATTTCAGGATACCAAACATTCTCTAGAATTTCTTTTAGATTCGAACCCATAGCTGATGATAGAACTAGAATAGATATTTTTTGTTTCCTACTTACACGAGCCCAGATCCTTGCTTTTATATCAATCTCTAATTCTGATCTTCCTCCCCAATCTGATATTATAGTACCGGTATACACCGAAATTCCGTTATGGTCCAATTCTGACCGGTAATAAATACCGGGGCTTTGCAATATTTGATTGATCAAAATTCTATATATTCCATTTACTATAAAAGTTCCTAAGGAATTCATTAGAGGAATGTTTCCAATAAAAATTGTTTGTTCTTGCACATCCCTGCCGGTTTTCCAAATTAATCCCGCGGATACATATAATTCAGAGGAATACGTTAGTAATTCATATACAGCATCCCTTTCCTTTAGCAATGGTTCTACCAGTTGGTATGTCTCCACAAATAATTGAAATTCGATTTCTTGATCTGTATCTTCTATTTTTGTAAACTTAGAAAGTTCTTCCGTCAAACCCTGATCAATAAACCGACAAAATCCTTCAAATTGTATCTGATTCAATCCAGGTATTGTAGACATTCCCTCATTTCCATCCCCTAGCATTTTTAATTTCCCCATTTATCAAAAAATCCCACTATTGGTTCATTCTTCACCAAATTTTATAAATGATCTAGCAACGATGGAATTTATATTCTGCTTACTGAATCACATGAAATTTTACCCAACTCCATATCTGGAATAGAATGTATGAAATACGTATGAATGGAGAAAAA
>VMRK01000379.1:52500-60000 GCA_016801395.1 Leptodermis oblonga
AATGGGATCTTTTATCCTGGTCGGAGGAGAAATTACCAAACGTTTAGCATTCCCGCACGCTTGGCGCCAATGGTTTTTTTTGAGACAAAAAACAAAAAAGAAGACTATGCCTTCGCCCTATGAAATATGAATAGTAAGTAATAATAGACTATTAAGTAATAGTAGCATGGCACCTCGAATTCGATATGATAAATTTTTGCATTGTCAACAAATTAGATTATGTATCGAGAGGGTAGTATGAAATAAAGGATATTTCCAATTTTCTCTTATTTTATTTATCGGACATCCAGTTCAGCGTCACAAGCTCCTTTGTTTTTGGCTCTTAACACTATTTATATTATGTAAAGTTATGTAAAGAGTAGGAAAAAAACAAGATTTTTACTTATTTTTATTTGATTGGATCAAAAAGAAACTTTGGGATTGCTGAATTACAGACAAAAAAAATAATTAATATATTTTAATTTAAGGCAACGGAGCCATCATAGTATTTTTAACTATTAGAAAAAGAAGGGTGGCATTTTGATCATTTGACCATCTGGGTCTAATATATTCGTCTCTTTCTTGAATGGCATGGAGAGGTCAATTTGAGTGTAGAGCCGTATGCATATGCAATGCACAAAAGATGCCCGTACGGTTATTTGATTCTATCTTTTTCTATTCTTTTTTATCTTTATTTTCTCTTGACTTCATCATCATCCCGCGAGATAGAGGGACTTTTTAGTATGTTATATCATCAGGGTAATGATCCATCAACCTGCCAGTTCGTTTTACGAGGCACAAACGGGAGAATTTATCCTGGAAGCGGAAGAACTGCTAAAACTGCGCGAAACCCTCGCAAGGGTTTATGTACAAAGAACAGGCAAACCCTTATGGGTTGTATCTGAAGACATGGAAAGGGATATTTTTATGTCTGCAACAGAAGCACAAGTTTATGGAATTGTCGATCTTGTAACGGTTGAATGAAAATAACATGGATTTCACGCAAATCCAAATCTATGTTTTATCTCTGAGTTTATTTAAAGGAATTCACAATCATCCGGTTAGGATCAATCTAAACCAGTCCATTATCTATACAATTCAGTATGCCAACTATTAAACAACTTATTAGAAATACAAGACAGCCAATCAGAAAGGTCACGAAATCCCCCGCTCTTCGGGGATGCCCTCAGCGTCGAGGAACATGTACTCGGGTGTATGCGCGACTCGTTTCGATCATATCATGATCTGGCACAAAAGCCATTTCCAGTATCAACGATCAGTACCAGCGGATAGGATAGAACAGAGGCGGAAACTGAATTCACTATTTTAACACTATTTTAAAATGAAAAAAATAATAAAATCTATCCTAACCCCCCATTGGATTATGGATGAATTTTATGGTTTCTCTCGGTCCAAATCCAATCAAGATGAGAAGCAATTTTCCATTGGTAACAAACGGTTATCCATTAAGCGGAGGAAAGCTTATTTTATTTTAAATAAAGATTGGGTTCCCACTCTGGCAAGAACGGAATAAGAGGGTCAGCTACCCAGCTAATTTTCATAATTAAATACCGTTACTGTATAGCTAGATCTCGTTGTGAAAGACCTATTACTAGATAATTCATGGGTAGAGCCAAAAAGGATGAACTATACAAGTTACCAATAACGTTGATTCAATGAAGGAAAGGCTCCGGTGTATAGAGAAGACCTCAGCGTTTAAGAAGTCACCATTCGAGAACAATTGGATGATAACAAAATTATCAATGATTGGAATTCCTTATTTCTATTCAACAACGTATGAATAGTTCCTTGACTTGGGTTAAGGAATTGTTGAACTCTTACTTTAGAATAGGAAAAAATGGAAGAAAACGGATTGATATTGGTGCAATCTGATCCATTATCAGAGAGCAATCCCGAACCTAGGGGATCAGCCCTTTTCCCGATATCCGAAATAGGGGATTTTGTCAAGTCGATTCTTAGGAAATGTCGAATCAAACCATTTGTCTTTATTTTAATAAAAGATGAACGGACTTCTTTGCTAGAAGAACTTTTTTTTTTTTCTTTATCCCAATTCAATACTAAACAAGTACGAACTAATTGAATAGTTGTATCAAAAATTCCTCTATACGAAATTCCTCGAATTGGTTTGCCATTTCCATAAAGGATATAATTTACAACTCGAAGTCGTACATTGTCCCTTTCCTGCAACAGATCGGGGGGGAAAAGTGTTGCTACATTTAGACCGTCCATTAGTTCATATATGACGACAGGTCGAACCAAAACAAAATACCCCTTTTTGCTAGGTGTAATGCGTTGGACATAGATCCAATTTTTCAATTTTTTTAATCCCTTGGAATTTCTTTTTCCTGTTCCTGGCGGTATCGGTATCAAAACGCCGCTATGTCGGGATATCTTATCTGTTTCTCCAGGAAAATGGATATCTCCAGAAAATATTTTCAGTTCAATCCTTTTTTTTTTCCTATCTATCCGAACCAACCCCCCTCCCCGGCTTCGTATATTTAAAGTGATTTGTGTATCTACCCCAATGATACTATTGTTCCGTACCATTATAGAAGAAGATCCGGGTAAGATATGCACTTCCTCGGGAATGAAAAAAAATCGATCTACTTTCATTTGGGATTTTGACTTAAATTCCTTAACCCCTCGATACTCAATCAAATCTTCCTTTTTGACGATTGACTGCATTTCAATAGCCCCATATTTAGTAATTCCCGAGCTCTTTCGTCGATATCGAGGATCATCAAAATAAGAAAGAATACTATTTCTACGAAAAATACCATTTAAGGGAATTTCAATCGAGATACCGAAAGTGGATAGTAATCCGTTTTCGCGTTCGTGAATCGGTTGAAGTGGCATAAGAAATCTATTTCTTCGCCTCTTTGACAATAAATCAGAATTTTCCCTTAAAATGGTCGGATATAGGAGATTACAACGACCAGTACATATGATTCGATTAAAGTCTAAATAATTCTGAATCCTCTCTTTTTTTTTACCATAAAAATCTGAACTAAAGAATTTGTACCTCATAGGGGCGTTAATTACTGAGAGGTTGTAAGAAATATCTCTTCGCTTGACAGAAAGAGAATGCGCGTTCATTTGATCTTGATCCTTGTGAAGTGAAAGGGAGACTAGACTCGATCTGCACGGACCTCCCAATAATATCCATAAATGACTTGTTTTTGGTAAAAGATGGATATTACTATATGTAAACTCGGGTGCATGATACACATCGGTACTCCAGTGCATTTCGCCGTCTGAGTCAGAATAAATATGTTTTTGAACTTTCTCTTTAAAATTCAAAGTGGATGTTCCTGCCCGAATCTCAGCAATCACTTGTTCTGATTCTACATATTGATCGTTTTGAATTAAAAGAAAACTCTTTGATGGAATATTCACATTATGTATAATATCTTCACTCTCAATAGTTACATACAAGTCCATAGAGCATAGAAAAGCAGGATGTCCATGACGTGTACGTGTCGGATGAACTAAATCCCTATTGAATTTTATTTTTCCATTATAAGGAGTTCTCACATGTTCCGCAGTACCTCCTGTGAATACTCCGCCGGTATGAAACGTTCTTAATGTTAATTGAGTACCCGGTTCTCCGATCGATTGACCTGCAATAATACCTACGGCTTCTCCCAATTCAACCAGGTCGCCATGAGTAGGACTCTGGCCATAACAAAATCGGCAGATCCAAGATGTACTCCTACAGGTAAAGGGGGTTCGAATAGATATTGTTTCGGCGCGAAAAGTTATGAATCGATTGACAAGCCCAACCCCAATGTCTTGATTTCGAGTGGCAATACATCGCTGACCCATATATATATCATCTGCTAATACACGACCAATTAATGTTTGAATAAAAAACCGTTCGGGCATCATCCCATTCCGAGGACTCAGAGAAATACCCTTGGTGGTGCCACAATCTGTTCGGCGTACAACAATGTGTTGAACTACTTCAACAAGTCTGCGTGTGAGATATCCGGCATCTGATGTTCGTACAGCAGTATCCACAACCCCCTTACGGGCTCCGTAGCAAGAGATTATATATTCTGTTAAAGAAAGTCCTTCCCGTAAATTGCTTTGAATAGGTAAATCAATCATTTGTCCTTGAGGATCCGACATTAATCCTCTCATACCTACTAATTGATGTACCTGAGATACATTTCCTCGAGCGCCTGAAAAAGACATTATATGAACGGGATTAAAGGGGTCAGTCATCCTAAAATTTGGATTCATCTCCTGTCGCAAATATTCACTTGTAGCATACCAGATTTCAATGGATTGACGTAGTTTTTCTACTGCGTGTACATTCCCAGAATGGTGGTGTTTTTCAAAAATCAAACTTTGTTGTTCAGCATCTTGAACTAGGCATCCCTTTGAAGGTATTGTTAAAAGATCATCAATTCCTAATGAAATAGATGTAGCAGTAGCTTGTTGAAAACCCAGGGTTTTTACTTGATCCAGGATGTGCGATGTATATGCCATTCCAAAGTGATCTATTAATCGACTAATAAGTCGTTTCATGGCAGTTCCATCGATCGCTTTATTGTGAAAGACCAGATTGGCCCGTTCTGCCATAAAGTACCTCCATATTCGGCTGAGTAGGATTCGACAATGGGTTAGGGTCAGTGATTGAAAAACTTCCTTTTTTCGATCTTGATTCGCATATAAATTCCGGAACTCTAATTCCAGCTGAACCACGGATACCTCAATTTCCACGGTATCATAGAATTCCTAAGTACCATATGAACAGGCGCGAGAAAACCCCTGTATTGCTTCTTCAATTTTTCGATAAAGAAAAATCTGACCAACAGTGGTTCTAATGTATAGAAAAAGAATTTCTTTTTTTATTATACTTCGTACTATTAGATAGTGTCATAGTCGATTGGACCAAATCCAAAGATGGTTCTCCTATAGTCCTATAGAAGGTAGGTAAGAAGAAGGTAGGTAAGAAATAAACGAAAACATTTTTTCCAGTGGAATCTGGTATCTAATGAATTCAATGATTTCTGCATAAATGAGTATAAATGAAACAAAAAAAGAAACGACATCGCAATGAAATTTGAATCTCAACATAAAACGAAGGGGGATATGGCGAAATTGGTAGACGCTACGGACTTAATTGGATTGGGCCTTGGTATGGAAACCCGCTGAGTGAGAACTTTCAAATTCAGAGAAACCCTGGAATTAATAAAAAGGGGCAATCCTGAGCCAAATCCTATTTTCCGAGAACAAAGGTTCAGAAAGTGAAAAAGGGATAGGTGCAGAGACTCAATGGAAGCTGTTCTAACAAATGGAGTTGGCTGCGGTAGTCGAGAAGTCTTTCCATCAAAAATTCAGATAAATATTAAGGATGAAGTGAAGCATAAACGTATATATATGTAGTGAATAGTATATTAAATGAGTAATGACAGCCCGAATGAATCTATATTTTTTTCTATGAAAAATATAGAATTGTTGTTAATAGATTCCACGTTTAAGAAAGAATCGAATATTTATTGATCAAATGATTCACTACATAGTCTGATAGATCTTTTCACGAACTCATTAATCGAACGAGAATAAAGATAGAGTCCCATTCTACATGTCAATGCCGGCAACAATGAAATTTATAGTTAAGAGGAAAATCCGTCGACTTCAAAAATCGTGAGGGTTCAAGTCCCTCTATCCCCAAATAGACTATTTGACTACCCAACTATCTATTTACCTATCCCCTTTTGTTATCCGTTTAAAATGCTTTTTCCAGTCACTCTATTCTCTTAAAAGTAATCGGGGCAAAAATGTCCTTTTCTTATCACATCTATATGATATACATACAAATAAACATGGTTGAGCAAGAAATCCCCATTTCAATGATTTGCAATCTATATAATGACTCATACTGAAATTCCCAAAGTCCTCTTTTTTAAGATATAAGCCAAACAATTTCAGTACCTAAATAAAATTTGGGAATTCCCTTTCCTTCTTTTAATTGACACAGCCCTGATTTTCGAGTAAAATGAGGATGCTACATTGGCACGGGTCGGGATAGCTCAGCTGGTAGAGCAGAGGACTGAAAATCCTCGTGTCACCAGTTCAAATCTGGTTCCTGGCATGGCACATGATTAATTTGCATGACTTTCTCTTCTCTCTTCGATAAATTAATTGTGAATCCACATTCCTATTCATTTATAGTTTAGCTCATAATAATACTTTTATCCACTGCGGCGAGATATACCCACCCCATCTATTTTTTTTTTTAGTTTTATAGATGGGTAGAATTTTTCAGATAAAGTATCTAAAAGAATTAGATTCTATTTCATTTCTCCTATCCTTCAAAAAGAATGTTAATACTTCATATCAAAAGGTTAAATTGGTTCGTTGAGAGACTCAAAAGTCAAATCTGAAATAGACAAGAGATACAAATAACTAGAATTCAATACTCCTTCAGTTCTTTGTATCCTTTTTCATATGCGATTTATTCAGTTCTCTTACATAACTTTCTAAAACAAACTGTTTATAAGTTGTTTAAGTAATGTCCATAGTACAAAGTCAAAGTTTATGTTATAGAACTCCTTTGGTTTTTTTGTTCATCCTATTCGTTCGTCGTATCATCTGAAATAAGCATCAAATAAATGGGATGCGAGAATCCTACTGAATCCCTAATTGTATTATCTTTTTTTGTTAGCCTATCAACAATTCCCAAATACAAATGAGACTCCCATTATTTTGATTTTTTATTCTGGTTAATCTAGAATGGAACGTATAAGCCTTGAATATCTGAAATTGTATTAAGTGGAAATTCGTTTCTTATCATTCAATGAGCATCTTGTATTTCATAAAAATTGGGTGCAATATAATCTTTGCGTAAGGGCCAGCCTATCCAGCTTTCCGGCATTAAGATACGTTTCAAGCGTGGATGATTTTCATAAGAGATTCCCAACATATCATAGGATTCTCGTTCTTGAAAATCCACACTTTTCCAAACCCAGAAGACAGATGGAATCCTAGGATTCTTTCTTGAGACAAATACTTTTATGCATACCTCTTCTGGGTGATCTACACCATACTCTATTCTGGTAAGATGATAGACACTAGCTAATAGCCCGCCGGGCGCTACATCATAGGCGCATTGGGAACGTAGATAATTGTAACCATATACATATAAAATAACAGCAATGGAATACCAATCCTGGGGCTTTATTTGTAAAGTCTCTGTGCCTTGGTAATCAAAACCCAAAGATCTATGACTTAGTCCATGCTTGACTAGCCAAGCAGACAAATGACCCTGAATGGGTAAGTAAATTGCTCCTGGTTGTTCAATCATTTGATAACCAGAGTCATTCTTTGATAAATGATCACTATGAGTCAGACTCAATAGAATTTGATCAATCCCCTTTTCTGTCGTTAAGGTGGAGAACTGAACCAAGAATTCTCTTTCTTCATCACTAATCGAATCACTGTTCGCAACCCAGGATTCTATTTTATCATCAATCCAATTCCCGTTCACGT